>JABUQX010025728.1:27500-63980 GCA_015478945.1 Trachelipus rathkii
GATACACCTCTGTATATATATATATATATATATATATATATATATATATATATATATATATATATATATATATATATATATATATATATATATTTGTTATATATATTATAATTTTTAAAATTATTTTATTTTTTACAAACGTGATGAATCTTTTAATGCGCGAGTAAGTTTTTGGCCTGGGCACCGCCACAGTGTAGAGAATAGTATGGTTTCATTAACCAGTGACGATTCGTATATATATATATATATATATATATATATATATATATATATATATATATATATATATATATATATATATATATATATATATATATATATATATATAGTATATATATAGTAAGGAGGAGGTAATGGGTAGAGAGAAAGTTGATGAATGGTAAATCTGCAGGTATAGATGAAATTACTAGTGAAATGATCAAGAGCGGAGGCGAGATGGTGATTGATTGGATTTGGAAGTTGTGTAATAAAGCGTTTATGGAGGGTATAGTTCCAAGGGATTGGAGGAGAGCGGTAATAGTACCCTGTATAAGGGTAAGGAAAAGGGAACTGTAGAAATTATAGGGGAATAAGTTTATTGAGTGTTGTAGGAAGGTATATGCTGGTATTTTGGTCGAAAGAGTGCGTCGAGTGACTGAGGGACTGATTGGTGAAGAACAAGGTGTTTAGGGAGTGGTAGAGGATGTGTGGATCAAATCTTTACATTGAAACAAATGATTGAAAAAATGAGGGAGAAGAAGAATAAATTATATTTAGGTTTTATGGATTTACAACAGGCGTATGATAGAGTTAATAGGAAGCTATGGCAGGTATTAGTGATATATGGTGTTGGTGGTAGGCTCTGAATGGAATCAAAAAAAAAAAAAAAAAAAAAAAAAAAGTATGTATGACGATAGTGAAGCGTGTGTAAGAATAAACAGGTCAATGGTGATTGGTTTAGATTAATAGCGGTGTGAGACAGGGTTTGTGTTATGTCTCCTGGTTATTCAATGTGTATATGGATAGGTTATGAAAGAATTCGATGTGGGGATGGCAGGAATGGTGTTAGAATGATGGAGAATGGAGAGGAGTGGAGGTGCCCTACCTATTGTATGCGGATGATTTGGTTCTGTGTGGCGAGTCTGAAGAGAGTTTGAGAGGATTGGTAGAGAGATTTGGCAGGGTATGTAAAAGGAGGGGTTTGAAAGTAAAACGTAGATAAGAGGTTATGGTTGTGAGTGAGACAGTCCTCAGTGTGAATATGTTAGATGATGAGCAGCTGGGAGCAAGTGTCTGATTTTAAATATTTAGGGTATGTGTTGGATGAGAAGGGAACGGATGATGCAGAGTGTAGTAGGAAAGTTGTGAATGGCAGGAAGGTTGCTGGTGCAATTAAATCGTTGGTGAATGTAAAGGGACTAAGTCTTGAGTGCGCTAGAGTCTTACATGAGGGTATGTTGTTACCTGTGTTATTGTATGGTAGTGAGACTATGGTCTGGAATAAGAAGTATAGATCTAAAGTTCAATGTGTTCAGATGGACAATCTTAGGGGCATGCTAGGTGTGAAAAGAATTAATAAAGTGAGGAATGAACGTATTAGAGTGTGGTGTGGTGTGAAGAAAGGGGTAAATGAGAGAATAAATGAAAGTATGTTGAGATGGTTTGGTCATGTGGAAAGGATGAATGATAGTCGGTTGGTTAAGCGGATGTATAGTGGCGAGTGTTTTGGAAACTGACCGGCTGGGAGACCGAAGAGAAAGTGGATTGAGTCGGTGAACGAATGTCTGAAGGAGAGAAATGTGAGTTTGGCAGAGGCGAGAATAAAGCAGGGTTGCAAAAAACCCAGGGTTTTTATGGGGAAATTGCCCAGACCCACCTGGGTTAGGATGAACCCTACATTGACGATTTACCATAGTGAGGGTCCGTCGCGGTCCTATGATGCCTAGGGTGGATTTTCTGTCTGTGACGAGCTCTCACTAATTAATGGTACAGAGGCGGTAAGGCTGGGCTTTCTTTTCGACGTTGTCATGTTCTCCCAATGCTTTTTCTTCCGATGCTTGTACAGCTAACCTGCCCCCCAATCTGGGGCAAAGAGGAAGGTGAGGAAAGAAGGGGAATATATATATATATAATATATATATATATATATATATATATATATATATATATATATATATATATATATATATATATATATATATATATATTAGGCCATATTTATAGGAGTAAAAGTATCGGTATCGGGTATCGGCAAAAATTTCGGTATCGGTATCGGTAGTGAAAAAATTGTGAGTACTTGTATCGGTATCGGTATCGGACGAAAATTTTGGTATCGGTGCAACACTAATATATATATATATATATATTTTGAGATTTGTTTTTTCTTGATCACTAGTCGGCTTGTAAAACCTGTTGGTACTATGATTATTAGGAATTCATAGCATTTGCCATATCTAATCATTTTTGTCTTTTATATTGTTTTAACGTGTTTGTTTCTGTTCAATATAAATATATATATATATATATATATATATATATATATATATATATATATATATATATATATATATATATATATATATATATATATATATATATATATATATATATATATATATATATATATATATATATATATATATTTCAGTTTAAAAACGAGAGAGGGAAACGTTCGGGTTAGTAGAGAATTACCAGGTCACACAGGCTACCTCAGTTGCTGTCGGTTCATAGATGATAACCAAATAGTTACTAGTTCAGGAGATATGACGTGGTAAGTTGGTGAAAACCAAAGCTACTGCTAATACCTTTTTTTTTTTTTTTTTTTTTTTTTTTTTTTTTTTTTTTTTTCCAAAATTCAAATATTAGAATTGATGTTTTTTTTTTCACCTTTGTAGCGCACTATGGGATATTGAGACAGGACAGCAGTGTACGCAATTCACTGGCCATACAGGAGATGTGATGTCTTTATCACTAGCTCCAAACATGAGAACTTTTGTGTCAGGAGCCTGCGACGCCTCTGCTAAGTTATGGGACATAAGAGAAGGCATGTGTCGCCAAACGTTCCCCGGTCACGAGTCTGACATCAATGCAGTAACAGTAAGAGGACTCATTACACTTGTTAGATAGACTATTAGTTATAATTAGTGTTTTTATATAGTTTATACACTTTATTTTATATTAACTAGAAGAGATAATTATCCTTTTATTTATATTTAGTTCTTCCCTAATGGACATGCCTTTGCAACTGGATCTGATGATGCTACCTGTCGTCTCTTTGATATTAGAGCTGACCAAGAACTAGCAATGTATTCACACGACAACATCATTTGTGGCATTACTTCAGTAGCGTTTAGTAAATCTGGAAGACTATTGCTGGCTGGCTATGACGATTTTAATTGCAATGTTTGGGATTCAATGAGAACTGAAAGAGCAGGTATGCTGTTGCCATCATTATTATCATTATTATTATTATTATTATTAGAGTTAATTATATCAAATTTGAACAAAAGGTAGGGAGCTCAATTTATTGTTTAAGAACTTTATGAAAGCCCTGGTTTAATATATATATGAGTATATATTTTATTGTTATATGGTGATGGTGTTGTGTTTGGTGTTGGTGGAATGTAGGTAGTGTGTGTTTGTGGGTGTGAGGTAGTGGTGGTAGTGGTGTGTATTTGTGGGTTGTGTAGGTGAGTATGTTGTGTTGTATTATATTGATCATGGTATATGGGTTTGGGGTGTGTAGGTCTAGGTGAGGGGTAGTTTAGTATTAAGTGTGGTATACGGTGATAGTATTGTTATAGGTTATGTAGTGAGGTTATTGTTAGTTGTAGTATGTAGGTAGTTGTAGGTTATATGGTGTAGTTAGTTATAGTAGTGTGTGGTGTAAGTGGTAGTAGGTTGTATAGTTATATGTGGTTAGTAGTGGTTTATAGTAGGGTGGTGGTTGTATTTATCCATCGCTACTGTTGACAGAGTTTTACTCGTAGTTCTTTCCGTATCCTGTTGATGAATACTGGGTGACAGGGTAACATACATTTGTTGGTTCGCGGTCTCTGTTTTAAAAATCTTGGAGAATGGTTGTCTTTCCGTGCATGTGTGATAGGGTTGTATTACCAGTTGGGGGAAAAGTGCTATTGCTCACAAACGTCGCTAGGTCTAGTGTGTTGTCTCATGTGTAGCTGCTGCTTTGGTGGTACTGCGTATATTTCTTTTAGATATGGTGTAAGTATTGTGGTGTGTAAATTAATGAATTGGTGGAGGAAGGACACTTGTTTTCCGCACAGAGAGTTTTTGTTTCTAAGACTGTTTAAGATCATGCTTAAAATAATCGGTATTGTGTTTTTTATGCTTAGGGGTAATACCGTCTTGTGTAAAAGTGATTTTCGCAGTTATTTTTCTTTGTGTCTAAGATTGGGTGGTCGTTGTTGTGTGCGTGTTAGTTGTTGCAGGCGGTCTTTTGTGAGTTTGGCGCTCATACGTCGCTTTTTAGTTTGAGTTAGTTGGGTCAAGTTTAAAATTGTGTTTGGTTTGTTAGTGTGGTTTTGATAAGTGTATTAAGTATGTTTATTTTATTTAGTGGGTTGTTTAGTTTTATTGTGTTGTTTGTGTGTCTGAGCTGCAAGCTGTGGAACTATAGTTTGTGGTGGGATAGGGATGATAGGGGTATGGTCTGTCTTTCAGTAATTCTCTGTTTCTTTGGTCCGCAAGCACGGGAATATTAAGAGTTCATTTTAATATCAGAGAGGCCTTTCGGGTGTTTGTCGCTCGCTTTGTAATTTTGATTTTCTGGATTCTAGAGATGAAATTGGGTGGAATTTGTTTTAGGTGAGTAGGGCTCGGAATATGTATGGTTTTTGCATAGGTATAAAAACATGGTGTGCTATTGGTCTTGTCAGATAGACTCTTGTTGCCGAGCTGACAAATGGATTTACTCGTTATTGTCCAAGTTCCAGTAAAGGCTATTTGTGTGTGGGTAAAGTTACAGTTGTACAGTATTTCGATGGTTAGGAGGATTATGAAAGATTATCTTCTATGATGGAGGTGGTGGGCGGTGCAGTGGTGGGATGGGTGGTGATGTAGTAATTATAGATTCGTGGTCGGGCGCTGTAGGTTGATTTGGGAGGCGTGCCGATTATTGTGTCGAGCTTTGAGCAGAATTGTTCGATTTGAGTGTAGTGGGCGATGAATGTAAGTATGTGTTGTTTCGAGTGTTACGGTAAAGGATAAGAGGATGTGGCCTCTTCGTCTAGTGTGGGTATCTATTATGTCCGGGGTGTGTTGTGAGAATATTGTATAATAGCACGCGTTATAGTGGGGGACCGGGTTGTGAATAGTGTTGGGTATTTGTGGTGGATTCGTCACCTCATGATATAGTATTTGATATTCATATGTGTATTTATAAGTATAGTATTGGGTTAGTATATAATGATTGTACGTATATATTGATTATTGTAGTACTTGTATAGTATTATGTGCTATGAGGTGTATATAGGGTAAGTGATGTTATAGTAGGTATAGTAGTGATATTATAGTGAGTGATGGACCGGATTGTCAAAGATTTGACTGGTTGGCGGATGCGTGATGCGGGATCGTTTAGAAGATGATGATGGGATGGCTGGATTGGCGGATCGTTAGAAAGTTAGAGTGAGGAGTGCGGTATGCGTGTTTGACTCTTTGAAGTGGTGTTAGTTAAATATATAGTATAGTTTATTAGTATTGATATATTATTGTTATTATATAAGTATAGTTAGTTATTGGTAACTTAGTTGGATGTAGTTAGGTATGTGTAGTTGGTTATATATATAGTAGTTATTTTTGTTAGTATAATAATGTTATGAATAGTTGTTGATATATTGTATCAATGGTGATGGTATATATAATGTGGGTGTGGGTGTGCGTCAGGATTGGGGGGTTGGTTGTTTGGTGAGGTATATGTGGTGGGTATGATGATGTTGATTATTAATTTTGTCAACTATAGAAGTTACGCTAATTGGTTTGTAGTGGTTGTAGTGGTAGTTTAGGGTTATGTGATTTTAGATAGTGTAGATGAGGGTGTATGGAGTGGGTGTTAGGGTGTTATTTATAGTAGTGTATTAGGTTTAGTAGTGTAGTATTGTAGGGTGTGTAGTTCGTCATAGTGTGGTTAGGTTGTTTATGTGATGATAGGTAGGTATGGGGTGAGATTGATGGAGGTGATTATGTTGAGTGTTGGTATATAGGTGTGTGTGTTCTTCTTGACATCCTCGGTGCTGTGTCTGAGCAGTGGTTGGGCTTGACGGGGAGCCGTGTCAGTTTGGGTGCGATAGCCTGCCTGCGTTGTGCATGCTTGTGTTCGTGTAGTGTGGGTGAGCGAGAGAGATTCGCGACGTGCGGATTCAGCTATTGCCTTTGCAGGGGTAGGCGCGATGGTCGGGGTGGTCTTCCTCAATTGAATCCTCTAGCTGTGTGTGTCGTCTTGCCACACGCTTCCGCTGCGATTTCGCCCTCGGTCCACTCGCTCCGGTCTCCTAACCTTCCGCCTCTTGCTGGCAGTCTCTCTCCCTCTCGTGTGCTATTGCCTCTTTCTGCGAGTGTGGTCCCTCTCATGTCTGGCTTGTGTCCGTTCTTAGGCGCTCAATTTCATCGGTTTTCCTGACACCCAGTGTTGGTTGGTGTGGGTGGTGGTTGTGCTGCTCTCGCGGTCTCGTACAGTGCCATCGTTGTGTTCTGCGCACTTTCTGTCTCTTCCGGTGTCTTTCGCTCAATGCAGGGGTGTCTCCTGCTAAGGCGGACAGTGTGCATGGGTGTTCGCCGGTGGTGGCTGTTCTTGAAGTCGTGACTCTCGCGCTCTCTCCCCTGTCATGGTCGCATGGTCGTCCGCGCCGCATATGCAGTACATGTTAGTCGGGTGCCGTGCGAGCAATCTTTGTTCCTCGGTGTGATATTTTGGCTCTTCTGTTCACCTTCTTTGTGTTCCATATATGGTATGCTGTTCTTAGATGGGGTGTGGATGTTGAGGGCTTGCTCTTATACCAGGGCGTTCGTCTCGGTGTGCTAGGTAGTGCTGCCTCTAATTGTTTGTTGCTACTCGTAATTTGTCCGTGATTGTTGTGCGAGTCACCTCCTGAGGGTTTGTGTGGGTGTTTGTGGGTTTGGTCTTGCTGGGTGTTTCGCGAGGACGGTGGCTTTGAAGGTTAGTGATTATGTTAGTGATGGCTATGTGTTCTCATCTGAGTTTTGTTTGTTTAGAATGTCTTCTCGAGTTGATGCGTGCTTGTGAGCCGGGTGGGGGTGTCCAGCTGATTCAATCTCCTCCGGCGCTCCTCCTTCCTTGTGCAGTGTATCGATTGGTGGGGTTGTGTGTGTTTTAGCGCGGGGTATTTATTCTGTTTTTTTCTCGCCATTCATGTGGATTGTTCGAAGTGCGGGTGTTTCTCTGCAACTTTTTCAGCGGAAGACACAGGCGCCTAGTTTTGCTCTCGATACCTCTCACCCTCGGTGCGCACGTGCAACAGGCGCCAATATTTCAGTCGTGCATGTCATTAGCCTGTATTGTATGGTGTCGTTCGTCATCTCTTTCGTAAGACGCTCTCGTTTGTAGTCAGCCTCATGAGTGTGACTGGTGGTGTGTCTCGAAGATTATGCTATAGTTTGGTGTGTGTGTGGTGGTGGGAACAGTGATCGGGGGTACGACATGAATAGTGACGGGTGTCTTTGGGCTGTTATCTTGTCCTTTAGTTTGGGTTTTATTTAGGGTGTCGGTCGGTTGGGTGTGTGCTTGTTTGTAGCTCTTGGTTTTAGGCGTGGTTGCTATTGTGCCGTTGTTGGTAATGGTGTGGTTCGGTACGGTTGGGGTGTGCCTGGGTTGGTTTTGATGCAGTATGCGGTCCTGGGTCCGATGATGGCTTCAGTAATCGCGGTGTGGTCGATCTCGCTATGACTGGTCCGTATTATGTTTGGCGGTTGTTCTGCTGGTGGTACAGGAGAGTCGTATATGGTGTTTGGTGTGTCGTTCTTCAAGTGCTTAGGGGAATGGCGATATTAGTGGGTATTGCCATGGTCTTTCCTGGTATTGCGAGTTCTTGAGTTGTCATTGTGTGTGGTTGTGGTCATGGTAGAACATTTATGTATTCTGTGAGTGGGTGCGTTTTTTGTTAGGACCGGTCTGGTTGTAGCTCGTATGGAGTTGGGGCTCTGTTTTCAGCCGGCGTAAGTTCTTGTGTTGGCTTGCTATGTTGTGTTTGGATTTCTGAATTGTTTCTTGTTGTCGTAATATTCTTTCGATGATATAGTACTGTTTCGCCAGTGTGATCCGATTTATAAGGGTGGGATTTGTTGTTTTGGGTGTTGTGTGTGGCCTGTCTCTGTGTGAGTAAGTATTTGACAGGATTTCTGCGTTGTGGCGTTCGCCCTTACGTGGTCGTTTTGTATTAGTTGTTTCTGGTTTGGTGTCGTTGTGGTGTGGTTTAGTTCTGGTATATCGTATTTGATTGACGGTCTTGTGCGGGGTGTTTGTTGCCCGTCGAATCCTTGCCGGCGATCTGGTGGGGTGTGTGTTGGGTTGGTTTCTGAGTTCGCTCTCCGACTCCAACAACGTGTGTTCAGTAGAGTCTCAGCAGCGAAGGCTATCAGCCTCTCCGGCGCCTGCCTAACAGGTTGCACTGCGCGAGAGATTTTTGCTCATTCCGTGCACGCAGGTTAGTGTTGTTTTCTGCTCTTTTGGTCATGTTTCCTTGTGTTAATCGCCTCCTCCAGAATTCTCTTGCCGGTGCGCGTGTTTGTATTATGTACCTTGTGGGTGGTGGTTGCATTGCCTGAGTGTCTGTCCCATCCGCAGCGTGGTTTGTCTCTTCTGCCTTGCTCTCGGCTCTTTCTCCGCGCCTTCCCTCTTCCGATGTTTGTGCACTTTCCCGATTCAACAACTCTTGCATGTCAAGAGTACTCTAATCCACCGTTGGTTTTTTCTCTCGTCCGGGCTACCGAAGATGGTGGTGTCTGTCGTTGTGTGTCCATTTTTGTGGGTCTTTGGAGTATGTTATTCAGTGACTGCTGTGGCTTTGCGTGCGTCGCTGCTATGAGGTATGAGTTCTGTGTCCATCTACAAGATATCTTCTTGTCGCTTGTGGCTTTCCGTTGCTATAGTCACGCGAGTGCAGTGTTTCTCTTGTGCTAGTCCTGGTCGCAGCACCTGCCTCCTGCCCTCCTCTTGCACTTCTTTTCCGCTTCATTTCTTGCTAGTACGTACCTTTGGCTGCTATGGTTTGTTTGTAGAGTTTAATTTTTTATTCAGTAGTTGGTTTGTGTATTTTTTATGGGTAGTGGTATAGTTATATAGTGTGTAGGTGTGTTGTATTTGAAATATGTATCGGTACCATGTATGGAGTAGGGATTCAGATAGGTATGTAGGCCATTAGTGTAGAGTTTAGTAAGAATCTTATAGATGTAGTTAGTGATGTATAGGTGCTTTGTTTGTTTATGGATTGTTAGGTAGTGGATATTGTGTGTGTTGTTGTTGTATGGGTATTGTGTGGGTTGTTTAGGGGGATGTAGTGTGATGATTGGTTGGTGATGTTGTATTATGAGGTGTGAGGGGGTAGTTGTTATATTGATTGATCCGGGGGGGGTAGTTGTGAAGGGTAGAAGAAAATATGGGAATAATATGTATTGTGATTGAAAAGCTGTGGTTAAAGGTGTAAAGTGGTTTTAGGGTGTGTTTATAAGGATTTAGGGTTATTGTCAAAGTAATTATAGATTATTGTGTGTAGGTATTTGTTTATGTAGGTTGTTTAGTGAGGGGTGTGTTTATTTTTGTTATTGGTATTAGTAGTATTAGTGGTATTTATAGTATTAGAGAGTGTATATGTATGTGGGGGGTGTAGGTATTGATTGTAGTCTATGTAAGTGTGTGGGTAGGTTATTGGGTTGTTAGTAGTAGTCTCCGTGGTATTAGGGGTTAGTGATGTTGGAGTGTATGTGTGTGTTGATTAGTTATAGTAGTGTTATGTTAGTGTAGGTGGTGGGGTGTGGGGTGTGGGGTAGTGTGTTAGGGTCATTGGTAGGGGTTGTTTTGGGTATGTGGTTGGGGGTATTGGAGGTGTTTTATGTTTAGGTGGGTAGTGGGGTGATTTTTGTAGTGGTTGTGTATATTGGGTAGGTGATGGGTAGGTAGTATTAGGTAGTGGTATTGGTTGTAGGTATAGTTAGGTATTTGGGTTAGGGTTAGTTTTGGGTTTGTAGTGTAGGGGGTATATGGTTAGTCTGTTTGGTAGTAGTTGGTTTGTTGTTAGTGGTAGGGGTGTTGATAGGATTATTAATTTGAGGTATGAGGATTAGTTATTTATAGTATTTATCTTTAGGTTGTATTTAATCAGGATGTAGTTTTGGTATTGAGGTGGTAATGGGTAGGTGGTGATGGAGTGAGCGTGGTGGGGTTATAGTAGTAGGTGGGTGTGGTTGGTAGTTATGTTATATTTAGGTGCGGAGTTATGGTGAAGTGTTATGGTGATTATAGTGCGTAATGATATTAGTATGGAGGTACATTGAAGTGCTGAATGTCAAAATGTGTAATGCTGAAGTTTAGTTGTGGCCCAGTAGAAGCTGGCCGCCATGGGATTGTATATAATGACAAATGGTAATGAGTTGTGATAGTTTTGGTGAGTTTAGGCGAGCGTTTGGTTTGGAGAGATGGTGTAAGTTTAAGATACGAGTGGTGTGTGGGTGTGGGGGGTGGGTTATCTCGTCTAAGGTCATTCGCGTCAGTGTGGTTGTGCGGTTAGTATAGTGGTAGGAGTGCCGGTATTGTGTGGGGGTGGCGGTAGGTGTTGGGCTGGAAGTTGTATGGGTGTGGTGGTCGGTGATTGGGTCAAGTGTGTAGGGTTTGTTGCTCGGAGGTCATGGTTCCATGGTTTTGGGGGTGGGTTGTGACAGCTGTAGATGGAGGGTGTATTGGGGTCGGGGTGGAGTATGTATGTTTGGGTTTGTGGTTGAGTTAGTGGTGATATGTATTAGTAGGTGTGTGTGTGATTTTAGTTAGGTAGCGAGGTATTTAGTCGGGTTGTTGTTGGGGTTTGTGTGGTGTGTGTGTGTGGGATATTGTTGGAATTTGGATAGTAGTGAGTGTAGTGATGTGTTATTGGTTGTTTAGGGTAGTTGTTCGGTTGGTGATTTTAGTTGATATTATTAGTATTTTGTGTGTTGAGTTAGGGTAGGTGAGTTGTGGTGAGTTAGTTGGTGTGTAGTTGTAGTTGTATGAGGTGATTTGGTTTGAAGGGGGCGTGTTAGGTTGGTGAGAGATGTAGATAATAATGTAGGAGTAGGTTGAGTACGTTAGTTGTAGGAGTTGTGTGTGTGAGAGAAGAGGTGTGTTATTATGTTGGATAGGAGGAGATATGTATTGGGGTGAGGAGGGGATTGTTTGAGATGGGGTTTGGTCATATTGGGTTGGTGCGGTGGTATGGAATGGGATGTGATAATGGTGCTGGGTTGGTTTGATTATGTGGGTATGTTATTAGGTGGTGTTGGAGGGTGTGTTGGGGAAGTTGGGTGTCGGACGCTGGTGAGGTGAGGGGAGAGGCCGGCTGGTGATTATTGTGTGGCAAGGAGAAGGAAGTTGTGGGTATTTTGATGTCAGGGATAAGGGAATGTCTGGGAGGTGTGATTAGAGAAATGGTGCGAGTTTTTGGGCAGGAGGGTAGAGTTATGAAAAGGGTTGCATAATAATGGTTTAGTTGAGATATGGGGCGGTGGTTTTGTGGGAGTGGGGTATTGGGGGGTGTGGGGGCCTTGGCACGCGGTGGGCGAGGGAGGATGAAGGCGTCCTGTTGACAGCTGGACGATTGATGGCTGAGAGGGTGGGGAGGGTGGTGTCTCGTTGGGCGGGTCGCCGGTGCAGTGAGATTGTAGGGGGTGGGATTTTTGCTTGACGTGGCGACGAGTGTTGTCACGTGAATGAGGTAGTTGTGAGGAGTGGGCGGGTGATGAGGCTGGGTGCGCGCTTGTTTTCGAAGCTCTTTATTGGTTATATTTCTTGCGTGACTTATTCTGTTACTTTCTATGGGTGGGATGCTTGTCACGCTCTGACCTGTTGAGCCGGTGGTGGGTTCGCCGGTCGTGGGGAAATGAGGAGGAAGTAGGAAAGTATTAGTAGGTAGGTATGGGAGGTTATGTAGGGGAGGAGGAGTATGGGTGGGGGTTGGGGTGAGTGAGTAGTGGTAGTGTTAGAGTAGTAGGATAGGGGTATGATTGTATAGTAGTTGGGTGGTGTGGTGGTAGTGGTTATTATTGAGTTATTAGGTGTGTGTGGGGTAGTAGGATATAGAGTTGTATGTATTGGGGGTATAGTGTGAGTTATTAATTTTAGGTATGGTGTATGAGGTGAGGGTGTGTATTATATATATTATATATATATATAGTGATGTGTGGGTGTTGGATATTTGATGTGAGTGGATAGTAGGTATGTGGTTATAGTAGTTTGTATGAGGTATGATTGATTTAAGTAGGAGAGATGTGTATTTTAAGTGTGTGGGGGTTGTATTGTAGGGTGATGGTAGGTATGTGATAGGTAGGTATTAGGGGTAGTAGGGTAGTGAGGGGTGGGTTGGGTGTTTAGTTTGGTGTGGGGTTAGTAGGGTATCATATGGTTATATGAGTGTGAGCATTGTGATTTGGTGGGTGGTGTGGATGGGGAGGTGTGTGGAGAGGTGGGGTTAGGAGGGTGTAGGAGTAGTTGTTTGGGTGGGGTGTGTGGGGTGGTGTTGTGTGTGTAGGGTAGGGAGGTGGGGTGTTAATTTTATTTGGTTACGGTACAATAGGGGAATATAAAAATTAATGGGAAACTTATTATTATTATTATTTGGATTATTATATTGTATTATTATTTTTTTTAATTTATAGTGTATGATTAGGTACTTGACGGAGGTAAAAGGATAGGGATTTAGAATGGATAGGCGGTGGTACTGGGACGGATGGAATTTGAAATTGTTGTTGGAAAGGAATTTTACGAAGGTTAGAAGAATAAAGAGTAAGAGGAATCTTTCTTAGAAGAATGAGAATAGGAATGGTGCTTTCTTGATGATGAGAAGGATGTCAGGAGAGTGCATGAAGGAAGGTGAAGAATATGAAGGAGGGTTGGAGGGTGAAGGAGAATTGGAGGGGTAGCTGTGGCCAGGAGGTGAAATGTAAAAAGTAGGATTATTTTGGGATGGGGGTAATAGTGTAGGGTGGAGAGATGGTTGGAAGAATGGTTAATATGGCAGGTGGTATAGGGGAGTGAAAGTTTAGTGTGAAATGATCATAAATGGAGGCGAGAATGGCAGCTGGTGTTCAGTTGCTGGATATGTGAGTGTCGTTGTTGTAGTGAAGAGGTCTTGTTTGGTGTGCCTTTTGAGGAAGGAAGGGGTGGTAATTGCCGTAATGATAGATTGAGGGCTGTAAGGCGGTAGAGTTTATGAAGGGATTAAAGGGATTATGAGGATACCACAAGCTGTGAAGAATGGTTAAATGAGGAATGTGTTTTATTTTCTGCATGATTGTGGGCCTGGCGCAGGGGAATTGATATGTCCGTCGACAGTACCGATGCGATGTAATATCCATAGTAGGGTCTGGTCGCGGTAGTTGAGCTGTAGGGTGGATTTCAACGTGTATGTGGGGGTGGGATTCACTCACTTTGAGGGTTACGTAGTTGAGTAGGGAGTGATGTGGTGGGTAGTCTTTCGTTGTGTTGTTTTTCGACTTCTAGAGCTTACGTCATGGTTCATGGGCTAGCGTATATTATTCTGTTGTCCGGGTGGTCATTTTGTTTGCGCTGATTGTGTTGTTTGTCCTATTCCGCCTTCTCGCTGCCTTTTGAGAGGTCTTGGAAAGTGGTGGAGGGCGTGATGATGTATATGGAATGTTGAATGGCAGAGTTATTATTAGAAACAGGATAATGAATGTGAGAAAGAAATACAATTCTCTGTGTTCGATTGTAATGATTTTTCAAGAAGTGTAGAATTTTTAGTGTTTATTTTTCAGGGTGTAACTTTGTGTGTGTGTTTGTTTTGTGTTATTTAACTGAGAGGTGGAGTTGTCTTTGGGTGTGTTCAGACGAATTGTGGGTGAGAGGGAGGGGGGCTGCGTTTGGTGTAGGTGGCTCTCTGTACGGGTCTTCCTGGGTGAGCATTGTGTTGTGGTGTGGGTGGGTGTTTGTTGTTCTCTGCGTGATATTGTAGTTTCGTGTGTGATATAGTGGTTTAGTGATATATGAGGAGTTTGTTGGGGTGTAGGGTTGATGTGTTGTTGGTGGTATGGTGGTTTGGTGTGTTATGTTTGAGGTGGGGGTGGGTTGGTTGTGGTATAGTTGATTGGATTTTTAGTAGTGAAGGTGTAGGGTTTAGTCTCGCATATATATATATTATATGACATGAGTTTCATGGT
This sequence comes from Trachelipus rathkii, assembly GCA_015478945.1. NCBI lineage: Eukaryota > Metazoa > Arthropoda > Malacostraca > Isopoda > Trachelipodidae > Trachelipus > Trachelipus rathkii. The sequence continues at coordinate 41,874 of JABUQX010025728.1, forward strand.
GGTAGTATTTATGTTTCAAAACAAATATATTATAAATTTAGATGATAGAAAGTAGAACGAGAAAGGAAACAATTGTTCTGGGGCCTTCCCGCTTGCCAAGTCTGCAAATTACTGTGCCACCAGTTAACCGGTGGGTTGGGCAGCGATGCGGCAATCGGCAACGGGCATCGACTGTGATCATCAACATTCACATTTTAGTACTATACCTGTAATTAAGTACTTTTAGAGTTGTTCTATTTTTTTTTTTGTCGGATCTGGTTGGTGTCGCTGCCTTGGGTGTTGCAGGTGTGGTGTTTGGGTGTGTTGTTTGAAGAGGATTGTGGCATTGTCTCCTTGTAATTTTTTTTTTTTTTTTAGGTTTCGTTTTTTTAACTCAGGTAGTTAAATAAAACTTTTCTTCTATATTTTATTATATATATAGTAGTATAGTTGGCATAGTTTATTGGTTGGTTAAAAATTTTATGCTGCTTATATTTGTTTAATATACTTAAATTATTTTGTAATATTTTTAGTGACCCCCCCCCCCCATTATAGTTATATATATATATTGATTGTCTTTTTACTTGTTTATTACGCGCTGCCTTTTTTTCCTTTATTATTGTTTTTTTTTTTTTTTTTTTTCAAATTTACTGGAGAGACTTTCTCATGTTTTCTTCTGTAATTTTTTTATTGAGGAAAGATGCGACGCCGATGTAGTCGAGGGCCAGAAGCGTGGCGGTGGAAATGTGATATAGGTGTTTGGCTGGAGAAGAGGGAGCGGAAGGCGACAAGTTTTTTTTTCCCATCATCTCATTAGTTGGTTATGAAAGTAAGGATGGTCAACTTCAGCAGGAGTATCTCGACGCCAATAAGGGAAGATAATGGTTTGTGGGAGTTTAGGTTTTGTAGTTTTGAGATTATAGAGTTGATTGTGATATTTTGGTGAGGAGGTGTTATTGGTGTAAGTCCTATCGGCGTAATTCGAGTGCCGCAGAATATTATTCACGTATAAACGGTTATTTTAAAAGTTTGTAACAAATAACAAAATAAATAAGTGAGTAGGATTTATGAGAGATGATAGTAGATAGCTTGCATGAGTAGTGGTGTTAGATGTAATTAAAGTGTGTGAACTTAAGAAAAAAAAAAATATATAAGGTAATTGTTGTTATATGGTTATATGAGGAGGGGTATGTAGGTGAGGGTGGTTTAGTAGTTAGCTGTTTAATGTTAGAGTAGTATATATATTGTTGTTTGGGTTTGTTGGCGTTGTATTATGAAAAACACACTTGAGGTACATCTTTAGAGTATGCCTTTAGCACAACTGAAAGCGATTAGTTTATTTATGGAGGTTTAAAGTAACAGGTAAAGTGCCTAGACACGGCTATATTTGTAAGTAAAGTAAAGTTAGGTAAGGTGTTGAAGTGAATTTTTTCTCTTTGTTTTGTTTTAAAAAAACAAAGATCTTTTACTTTGACGTCTAGTCAGATAGGTTGTTTTGTGTGGTTTTTGGAGTGGTCAGGGAAGAATATAATTGTAAAGATATCAAGATTTTGGCCTATGTTTTCATTTTGTAGTTTTTATTTTTTTATAGTAAAATTTATAAGGTATTAAAAATATTCTATTAATAATATGGAAAATAACAAATTTATTTGTGTGGTTTGTGTTTATGTTGAGGTGGTGAGTATGGTAGTATATTCTAGTAATTATTATATTATGTTAGTTTTCATAACTTACGATATTAATTTTGGTAATAGTAGATTTGTTTGTTGGTGTTGTAGGGAGGTAAGTTTTTTATTCTGATTGTTTGTCCCCACTGATGAGTGGTTGTGGTGGCTGTTATTGTGATTGTGTGAGTGTATTGGAGGGCAGTTATGTTTTATTGTTGGTTATGTCGTGTGTGTGTTATATAATATTATATATATAGTATATAAATATATATATATATATATGTATATATATATATAGTTTGTTTTAGTGGAGGTGTGGTGTGGGTGTTTTGATTGTTTGTGTGTGTGTGTGGGGTGTGAGGGTGGATGTTATTGGTTGGTTGGGGTGATTGTGGTTCTGTATTGTGTTGGTAGGGGGTTGAGTGGGGTTGATGTGGTTGGTTGTTACTTGTTAGTATTTTAGTAGGTAGTATTTGTGGTAGTGATTATATGGGTTTTGGGTGTGGGTTATAGTATTTATATATATGGGGTAATGTAGATTTTTATTTTTTTATTTTAGTTTATTGGCGTAAAGTTAATGCTAAGGGGAGATAGTATGTAGGAAGTTCTTTGGCTGGTGGTGCGTGTTGTGTGTTGTGGTTTGGGTGTTTCTCTGTTGTTTTGGCGCTCTTATGATGTTTTTTAGAGTCATATGGATTTGTTATACTCGTGATGCTGGCAGGTGTCCAGGTGGGGCGCGCGTGTTTTTGTTGGTCTGCCTGGGTGTGGTGTGTGTGTACTATAAGGTGCAATGGGTGATTTCGTGTGGTCTCTTTCTGGTTGTGGTGGTGATTGGTTTGGTGTATTGAGTTGTTGAGGACTGTTGTTGGTCAGTAGGTTCGTTTTATTTGTTTGTAGGAATGGCGAACATTGGTATTGTGGATGTGTTGTTAGTTGTGTGGGGGTGTGTTGGGTGGAGTGTAGGTTGTATCTGTGGGTGTTTTTGTTGTTACTCAGGAATGGTGGTGGTGGTGATTATGACGTTAGACATGTGATTGTAAAGCTCGCCATCGAGTGTGAGTGTTGGTATTTGGATTGATGATGTTTGGTGGCTTGTATATATAGGGTTGTGTTAGTGTGTGCTAGGGGTGGTGTTGTGGTTGCGTGTGTCTGGTGTTGTTGAGTTGTGAGGTTGATTAATAAGGTAAAAGAAGAAAGATTAATTGATGTAGTGTGTGGGTGTTGTATTTGATTGTGTGAATGAAAGGCCGGTGGGTTTGCGGTATATTATATTGAGTGTTGTTGGTGGTTATATTATTTATATATATAGGGGATGTCAATGTACATAACACTGAATAAATCAAAATGAAAAACGGTTTATTATGTCATAATTACACAGTGTGTGGGTGTGGGTTTGTGTGGGTGTATAGATTATGTTATTTGTTAGTATAATGATATATTATAATTTCTGGTGTGGGTTGGGGTTTGAGGTGGTGTTTGTTGGTGGGTGATCAACATTGTATTGTTTATGTGGGTGTTGAGGTGTGTTTGTGTTGATGTTAGTTGGTTATATTTTGTGGTGTTTGGTTCTGTGTTGTGTTTAGGTGTGATTAGAGTGTTTGATTTAATTATATTTATGTATGTGGTAGGTAGTTGTGTTAGCTGTGTGTGTGGTGGTTTGGTTTGAGTTTCTGGTTTTCTATTTGTTTTGTGGAAAATGGGTAGGGATGGAGCAAGTGGAGGTGGTGGTGATGTTGTGATTGGTGTGTGGATTTGTGTGTTTGTTAGTGTTTGCGCGGGTGTAGTTGTATCGTGTGTGTGTTTCTTCATATCTACTCCAACTTCGAGTAATTTTCAGTGTTAGGGTTTATATGTTGATATTGAGTGATATGGAGAGTGGGTGTGGTGTGTAATAGTTGTGAATGAGTGGGTGATGGAGTAGTAAGAGATGAAAGGTAGTGTGTGGTAGAATTATAGAATTTTTAAAAAGGCGTAAAGTTGCAGATATCGGGATGGATAGAGGGAGTGCTGTTATTTTAGTTAGTGTTGTGTTGTTTTGTGTTTATTGGTTAGTGATTGATAGTTAGATAATAGAGTGGTTTGGAGGTGGGTGGTAGTGGAGTTGGTGAGTGGGAGTGAGTATGTGTGAGTCATGAGTGGTGTTTGGAGAGGTAGTAGGTTTTGATTATAATGTTGTAGGTGTGTGAAAGAGGTAGATATGATTCTGAATATATTGAGACCTTAAAATGATAATGCTAATTTGGTAGATGAGGGATGAAATAGAAACTTCTCTTCTCTATAATCCAATGTGGGAAGATTCCATACCGGTGTGTTGATGTGAGTGTGGTGTATTTGTGGTATGGGTTGTTGATTTTATGATTAAGTGCTCGGGTGTATTATTGCATAGTTATAGTGTGAGTTGAAGTGATAATTATTATATATATATTATATATATTATATATATATATATATATATATATTATATATATATATATATTTATATATATATATATATATATATATATATATATATATTGTTGAAATAAAATGTTGCGTTGTAATGATGAAGTGTGGTAATAGATATAGGTGGGAGTGGTTTGTATGGTGTGGTCAGTTGTTGACTTTCTCTATTATAATCATTATATTATTATAAGGTGTGGGTGGTTGTGATATATGGTTTATGAATGTTATTATTTATTTTATGTTGATAGTAGAGGATAGGGGACTGCAGTGATGAGTGGTTTGATTTAGGTCGCGGCTCTTGTGTGAGATTGGAAGGTAAGAAAAATTATATGAGTAACTAGGATAGGGTTGTTTTGCTCTCGGTAATTTTAAGGATATTGTATGTGGAGGACCGTGTGTTGGTGGGTGGTTAGAGCGGGGGCTCATGGGTGTAGTGGTGTTGTGTTTGTAGGATTTTGAAGAGGCGAAGAAGGGCGGTGTGTGTGCCTCCTCCCGCGTCGGGAGTCGTGCGGTCGTATCTCTCCTTCATAATACACTTTAAAAATAATAAGTAGATGGAAGCGTACCACAAGTGGAAGAGAAGAAGGAAGCGTTGGTCAGGAGGAGTGGTGGGGCAGGTGTAGGTGATGTGCTGTGGGAGGTGAGGGAGGTATTATATATTATTATTATTTTATTTTATATATTATTATGAAGTTTTTAATTTTGAAGCTAAAATTTTGTAAATTTAAGTACGCTGACTACACATTTTATATTCATTATTATTATTATTATTTTATTATTATTACTAATTATTATTTTTATTGTTATTATTATTATATCATCAAATTTTGAATAAATGCCTTTTAATATATATAAATATAATATATATATATATATTATATATATATATATAATATACGTATATATATATATATAAATATTATATATAATGGATGGTATATATATATATATATATATATATATTTATATATATATATATATATATATATAGTATATATATATATATATATATATATATATATATATATATTTATATAATATATATATATATATATATATATAATATGAAAGGAATTTAACAAACTATTCTTAAACTAAAAACTAGCAAAGTAAGGCAAATATGAAAAATTTTGTTTTTGTATTTTTTTTTTTTTTAAATAAATCATCTTTAATAATTAGAATTTAAAATATTTAATTAATAGAAACTTCTTTACAACTTTCTCAGAAATATAATATATATTTATATAATAGATATATAGTATACTTATATATATATAGTATAATATGATTATATATATATATAGTATATATAGTCTATATATATAGATATATATATATTATTAGTATATATTATATTATATATACTATATATATATATTAATATCAACCAAAGGAATTTCAAGGTATGAAGAAAAATCTTCCCCCTATGTTTTGCGACCAAGCTAATGTACTAAATCTTTGATCTATGTTTCCAAAAATCTTTTAACTTTAATTAAGATCCCTTAGTTGACTATGTTTTTCGCTCATATAATTTTGGTTTTTTTTTTTTTTTATTTTTTTTTTTTTTTTTTTTTTTTTTTTTTGATTTTTCTTAATTGATGTTTTAAATCAGAGAAATTCCTTTTTTGTATACGTTTTCTAATATTTCTATTCTCTACATTAGAAATGTATAGCCACATTATATTGTTTATAATTATATATATAATAATATATATATATATATATTATATATATATATATATATATATTATATATATATATATATTATATATAATATATATATATATATATATATATATATTTGAAATGAGCGTGTGTAAATTTGTTGTTCTCCCTTATGGTGGGACCATTCCACGACCTTATAAACGGGGCTCGCCGCTCCCTGTCCATCCCCGCTCTCGTTGTCAATAGGGAGTTCATAGAACAGCCGGTATGCCACTGTGAACACCTGAAGTGGCTTAAGGGCTCAGGGCTGTTCTGTGTCTCTCCTCTGTTGCCGAGAGCGAGTCTTAATTATTATATATTATTATTATTAAGACCTGTGGATGGGTTTGTTTGGTTGTTGTCTCAAAGTTGAAGAGAATGTGGAGTCTCGATAAGGAAGTGAATGGCTCTGATCGTTAAAGAAATGGGTCTTTCTCTTCTCTTTTGTTCGCACTCAACTTTCTCTTCCAAGCGAGAATTCCTTCCTTCAAGGCGAGGACAACATACACACACACACGCCTTTGTTCCTTTTGGTTAATGACTTTCGCTCCTACCATTAATAATTCGAAGTGGTATAAAATAGTTAGTTAAAAAATAATTTTGAAAGAAAACATTTTCGGAAGTATGAAGTATCAGTTATAGCTTTATTATAATTCCATTATTGTAACAAGGAAGAAAAAATGATGAAATTAAAAGCCGTATGGATTCCTCTCTCTCCATACACGGCAGTCAGTCAAGGAGTGGGCGTGGACTGGGCGCTGCCTTGCACATGGGCACGGGAGTGGCAATCACCTTAAGGAACTGAGTGTCTCCCCCGCGCCCCACAAAGCACATTTTTTTTATTTTCTTGGCCCCCTTCCCACCCCCAAGCCGCACGCCTAATATCATGATCACTGTCCAGCGCAGCATCCGCTTAACAGAACTATAAAGTCGGGGAAAATTTAAAATTACATGCGCGGACACTATATAGTATATATATATATATAATATATGTAACATTTTATATATATAATATTAAAATATAATATATAAATATATTTATATAGTATATATATATATATATATATATATATATATATTATAGTATGTACATTTTTATGGTATAAATTTTTTTATTTCTTTTAGGACAGTTTTCAACATCCAATGAGTTGTAGAAAAATTATTACCAAAGGGCGATTCTTTTTATCTATAAAAAGTATAAAAAAAAAAAAAGTAAAAAGAAAACCAATGCTTAGGAGGTATTTCCCTCAAAAGAATCAACCCGGAATCGTCGTTTCGGTCAAATAGCTTTTTATTTTTTTAAGGAGCTATTAGAGAGGGAGGTGTTCTGGGGTGATTGACTCTTGAGGAGTGCCTCTCTCTCTCTCTCTCTCTCGCCCATTTTATTATTATTATTATGAGGGATTTTTCAATTGATTCAAAATCCGGTTGTAGCTTATATAAAAATATCGTTTTTGTGAATTTGTCATGTAAGTAACTATCTGACTTTGTCCAATAAAGCTATTTGTCTTTACATTCAGGCCTTTTAATAACCATTCCTAAATGAGATAAAGAGAAAAATTGAAGACAAAGAAATTGCAAAATATCTTTTTAATTTTTTTTTTTTGTTCTAATTAATTGTTAGTAATAGAGGTTTGTTAAAGCAACTTAAGTGTTTCTAATAACAATTTGTGGTTTGGTTCCGAATAAAAAGATGTCACTCGTTGGTATTAATAGCTACTTTCAAGTATTAAATGGGGATTTGTACACCATATTGGATTAGATTGTAAGAATATATATATATATAATATATATATATATCTATATATATATATATATAAATTGCATGTAAAACTTATTTCATAGATTTTACGATGAAAATGTCATATGTTTAAATTTTTTAGATTTTTTCACTGTGTATATATTATATATATTTATATTAGTTTATTAAGGGTCTTGTGGATGATTAGATAATCTTTAAATAATAATTTTAAACCTTGTGTTTGATTTTATAAATAAAATCCCATGTGGAATAAATTTAAAAGATTTCCCAAATTAAAGCTTATTTCTTAAAAGAAAGACCTAATTTCTATCCTTATTAAAAATCATTAAATATTTACTATTATTGTTTTTCTTTACTGAAACAAAAATTATATTTATATTTTTTTGTGTGTGGTTTGCTGCATTTTATGTAGAGCTATTCGAATCTTTTCATTTTTTTTAAGGAAAATTGTTTTAATACTATTAATGTTAACTGCGACGCGGAGTCCAATATTCAAATCTAGCTGATGGAGAGTAAAATCTCCTGTGACTCATTCATTTTAACGTCTAACGCGTCACAATGGTAGCACGACTTAGGCAATGGGGCAGGGTTTGATCTTAGTCCGGATCTTGGGTATCAATTGCCTAAAGTAGTTCTACTCCTCAAATAGGCAAGGCCGGTGAGGTGAGAGCTTTAATATATATTAAAAAAAAATTTAAAGGTTTCATAAATGTTATTGGAATTCGAGCTTGTGGAAAGCATGAAATATTTCGGTTTCTAATTGTCACTTAAAACTGCTAATGATTTTGAATTTATTAATATGAAAACGAGATACGATTTAGTCAAAAGATCTGTTTAAATAAAGTTATATGATGAAAAATGAATTTAAATCTTAAGAAATAAAAGTTTTGAAATTTTAATATTTATCTACTGCCCTTCACTTCTCATGACTTGGAGTGGAGTGTGCATGCATACACCGGATATATAATAGTCCTGAAAAGGATCATGACCTAAGTCAAAGACTAAAGTCACCTCCCCTCTTACCCGTAAATGCGAGACCGTCACGGCAAAGCTTCACACCGAAACTTTACCCTCTGTGGCATTTCCTTTATGTCTGGGTCCAGGCCCACAAGCATACCCCCTCACTAAACCACACCTTTAATTGCTATTATGCACCATTCTTCTCGTCTTTGTTACGTTCGCATTCCTTTCCTTCAGAATTTTACTGGACTCTATTTACTTTTTCTTTGGTCTTCCAACCGGGTGATTCCCAACACCCTCTTAACGGACTGACTATCATATATCCTTTTTCGTTTGACCAAACTATCTTAATACACGTTAATTTTCTCGTTTACGCCTTTCGCCACACCACACAGCTCCCTTCTACGCTCATTCCTCATTTTATCTATTTTCCCAACACCTCTTGAGATTATCCATCTGAACACACTGTACTTAAGTTTTATAACCTTACTTTCACTACTATACATTAACACCGGTAACAACATACAATCATGCGAAATTCTAGAACACTCCAGGTTTAGTTCTTTTCATTCACCAATGATTTAATTGCTCCAGCCACTTTCATGCCATTGCCAACCTTCTTACTACAGTCCGCATCATCTATTACTTTTTCATTCACCATACAACCTAAATAATCGGATACTTGTTTCGATTATGTAACCATCCAACGTAATTTCACACATCGGATTCTCCTCACCAACCACCAGTACCTTACTTTTATTTGCATTTACTTTCAACCACCTCACTTTGCATACCCAGCCAATCCTCTACTAAACTTCTTACTTCAGATTCATCATACAAAACCAAAGATAATATAATGTCTAAATGTAGATCGTTGAGCACAATTTAAAGTCTAGGATGCGTGGCAAGTATATTTTTCCCTCCCGTCTCCATTATATAGAATTTAGGCTACATTTAGTCTACTGTTCTACAAGAATTTGCGGTCGTCATAATATAGTTTTGATGCATTTACTCTTATAGAAAGATAGATAGAAAGAATTCACATAATTGGGTCTATCCATTTTTTGCGTACCAAAATAATGGAAGTTGGCCGCTCGATAATTTTTGAAAACTTTTATATTTTGCATGGAGTTAATAGTTACCCTGGAGAGTTCAGGAACCACCATTCGTTTTTGTAGATTTACTCTGGTTGTAACAGGGTGAGCCAAAATGTTTGACCAGGTGGAGCAAAATTTATCACTTATTAGAGGTAACATTTTAAGTCATTTTCCATATTGGTAATTCTTATACCAAAGTCTAGAGAGCTGATTGTTAGGGATCACCTTTAAGTACCATTTGGCCATATTATATGTTTTTTTTTGGCAAAATTAATTATTTCACCATGGAAATTGAATCCGAAAAATGTGTGTGATAAAAATCGAGAAATTTCCATTTTTTCGTGGGACTGTATTATTAAAGAAGGAAACTAGAACATACGAAAGGAACAATTTTGTCATGACCATAAAATGGATGTTTAACTAAACTTATTTACCAACCTTAATAAGACATATTTTAACAAAAAATTTACAGGGTGTCCAAAACTCAATTTTTCGGAAAATCGTAAACTTTGAACCTTAATATCTCTGATGGGGTAAGTGCTAAAATCCTGAAAACATTTTCACACATATTTTACACAACCATAGATGTTCCGTCACCTGCAATATTGACTTTAGTATTTTCTTGGTTTAAGAAATACAGCCCTTCAAAAAATCCGCCAAAAAAAAATTTTTTTTTAAGTGTGTCTATGATACCTATATTATAGTTATTATAGTTCAAGGCAATACATAGACAAAAATGAAATAGTGTCGCATCAAGGAGAAATGAAAACAAGTTAAAAAACTTTAAATATTTAAAGGTTACTATACATAGAATGTACATGATATCTCTTACTATAAATGACAAAATGTAACTAATAACTTGGAAAAATTTATCTATTATATATAACTATATACTTATATACTTAATATACCATATACATATCTATACATATATATATAATTATTATATATATATAAACTATACTATATTATTTACAACCTCGTACCGAAATCGTTACTTAGTATAAAATTTATAAAGGATATATGTAGTTGCAACCAGATTTCTGGAACACAGATATAAGAAATCTTGTACAAGAAAAGTCCTGTATGCGAAATAACTGTTTCATTCCTTTTTTTGTATTATCACAGGTCACGAGGTGACTTCTGTCACCCAAACGGCGTGCCATGGGAGAGAGCCAGTTTAATGAAAAAGAGATCGAGAGCCCAACATCTTGACACTCTCTCGGAATCCAGAAAACTTTGATAACTTTCAATGGTAATCATATTTACGGTTTTAAAAAGCATTTGATTTCTTGAAACCATGAAACTATCCTTAATGTGTTTCATGATAAAATACGTCATTAGACATATTAATAAGAAATAATTAAAGAAGCGTTATCGCTATTCCAAAACTATTTTATTATTTGCTATATCAAAGTGATCTCTTAAATAGGGCCAATTAATCCTTATAGAGATCAAGCTTATGCATACATAATATATAATAATATAATACTATATTACATAAATACTATATAACTATTAGTTAAAAGCATATATACTTTTATTATATATACTTATTACTATATATTAATATAAATATATATATTACTATATATATATCTACTATAAGTATGATTATAACATAAAAAAAACCTTTTACACATTGCGGCAAAATTCAAGATGGCGTGTATATATATACCGGTATTATATATATTCAATATAATACAAATTAATACATATATATTATATATATCATTTACCTATATATAATATATACTATAATATATATAGATAATTATACTATATATACATATATATATATTAATGACACAACAAAGGAATGAAACAGTATAGTTCGCATACAGGCACTTGCTCTGTACAGAGTTCTTTATATCTCGTGTAACAGAAACTATGTAGCAACCTTACCATATATCCTTTTAATAAATTTGATACTAATGCCTACCGACTACCCGAACTACATATATATAATACAAATTACACTAATATATATATATATATCATACTCATAAAACAGTTTCTATATATAATATACGTATATATATATATTAACTTATCATTTATATTTTAAAAATTTCTATGTTTTTTAAGTAAAAAAATCATTTACAGTAAATATAATGCTACATTCTTATGTATTTTAAACTTAAAATTAAATTTTCTTTTAAACGATCCGTTTTCAGTTCTCCTTGATGCCACACATTTTCATTTGTCTATGTTTTGTCTTGAAACATAATAACCTATAAAAATAATTAGAGTTTCATAACACAACTTAAAAAATTTTCTTTTTTTTTTAGGATTTGTGTTGAAGGGGCTGTATCTTCTTTAAACCCAAGCAAATACCAAAGCAAGTATTGCAGCTGAAGGAACAATCCTATGGTAGTAGTATAATGTGTGTAAATTTCAGATTTTTAGCACATACCCCATCAGAGATATTAAGGTTCAAAGTTACCGATTTTTCGAAAAATTGATTTTTGGACACCTGTAAATTTTTTTTAAAAATTAATTCACACAACACTTCTAATAAGATTTAGGTTAAACCAATCTTCAGTATGTATCATCACACCAATTTCATATCGTTAAATTATTGCCTTCTTTTAATAATACACCCACGAAAATGGAAATTTGTTCGAGTCTTTTTACAACAATATTTCGGATTCAATTTTCATGGATGAAATATTTCTTTTTCCCAAAAAAAACATAAAAGGCCAAATGTACCTTAAAGTATCCCTAACAAATCACTCTCTATGAAATTTGGTATAAGAATTACCAATATGGAGATATGACTTAAAATGTTACCTCTATTAAGTGATAAATTTTGCTCCACCTGGTCAAACATTTTGGCTCACCCTGTTACAACCAGAGTAAATCTACAAAAACGAATGGTGGTTTTGAACTTTCCAGGGATAACATTAACGCCATGCAAAATATAAAAGTTTTCAAAAATTATCGAGCGGCCATCATCGGTACGGAAAAAATGGATTGACCCAATTACAGATTGTAACAATCAACAACAACAACCTCCTTCTTTTTCTTTTTTTTTTTCTTTGTTTTTTCTTTCTTTTTTTATTATTTTTTTTTCTTTTTCCTTGCTTAGCCCAGTTTTAAAAGTGAGCACTTTGAGCCAGAAGTTTTGAGAAAAGTTAAACTAATCAATAGTTTAAACTACTATTAAGTACAGGTAGATTATACATTATGTAGAAAAGTATTCTATTTGTTTGAAGAGTAAAAGGTAGACTAAAAAGTGAAGCTTGATTCTAATATTTCAATCCTGTAATATAATTTTTAAAAAATTATTTCTTCAAGTTGCTTTACATTTTTATGAATGTTACTATAAATATTTAAGAAAATGAAATTGTCACGCAAGAAAATTAGGTGACTGCATATTCAAAGAAAGCGCAAAAAAGTTCATTAGAAAATAGATGCCTTGATAATTTCTAATTGGATCAGTTTTTTTGGAACTATATAAACACTGAGAACGAAACAAATTTTCTCTGTAAGCTTGCATATTTTATGACTTAGGAAGGGCTATTTAAACTAAACCGTATTAATTTAAATGAAGAAAAGCAGCTTATTCTTTTGCCGAGCTAGTTTTCTCATTAAGAAATAGTGAGGTGGTCTTGCGGCCTATGTAGGATTTAATTTTTTTAGCAGGAGTACATGGGAATCCATAGCACACAAGAATGTGGCTATACTGTTTCAGTAAACCAACAGCAGGGGAAGTCGCTAACAATACGGTATATGAACAGCACTGAAATGGTCAGGTCTTATATAAGATGTTTAGTTCCAACACAAAGGCAATAACTCTGTTAATACGAAAGTGAGAAGATTCGGATAGGATGTGCGGAAAGTGATGCCGAAAGGTATGGCGATTAGCGAGTGCATCTGGGAAGAGCTTGTTTCTAAAGGATATGATAGCATCGCAACCCACAAGATATGAACGACTATAAGAGGGTGATTAGAGGAGCAAAGTGGGCAGGTCTGGGAATCCTCCCACCCACGTCATAAGGAATTGGTGTGAGAGGTTGGTATGACCCGGACGTAATCGAACCAGGGCCACCTCCAGCAGGCAACTCTTTTTCTACAAGAGGAGGATCACTGGCCAATGATGGGTTTGTCGCCACCAACACGTTTGTGCATATTACAGCAGGAGGAAGGTACTCGGCATTCGAGACACTGAGTTGCCGGGTGTTTGGCCTCTCTATCATCTTCGTTTCCAGCAACACCCACATGGGAAGGAACAACAGAACGCAGTTTTTGCTTCTTCACCTAAAACGAGCAGAGGGACCTTTGAATAGCTGGAGAACGCTTCTAGAATCGGAAAAGATTGTACAGTTACCCTCTGGTGTGACGGTACTGATTCTGTTCACCGCTATCGACACAGCTATCAGTTCAGCCGGAAAAAAAAACTGACAAATAAGGTGGAAGGGTATGGGTTGTGTAGATGTCCGGAAACACAGCCAATGGCCCCACCCATCCTCTCGTCTTGGAATCATCAGTGTAAACTGCTATCGAGTCGCTATGAACTTCCCTATGGTGCAGATTGGAATCCCTCGACTGTACCAGGTGTGCCTCTGGCTTCGTTAATTATTGGATCCCAATTCAAACAGTAGGAACCGGATGAACCACTTTGAAGAGATAGAGTTTCAATCATAGTGCATGACATCTCGCTTAGGAAGGTCGAGGAAAGCGAGGATGGAAATAACCCCAGCAAATGTTCAATAAGAATTGTTGTGTTCGACTCGCTCTATTAGAAATGTCAAGGTCGATGAGGTAGTAACCTGAATACGAAGGAATAAGGAGCACATGAGCTGTTCCTTCCGCAGGGACAGGAGCATCACCCCTGCCTCCACCTCCAGACTTTCCCTCTGTGAGAAGCTCAATCCTCCAGTGGCTATCCTCAGAACTTGTCTGAATTGGGCCAAGAAGACGGAGGTACGACCGGAAGGTCTGCACATAGATGGCACAACCATAGTTTAGTTTAGCCCATACCAGCATGATGTAAAGGTGAACCATGGTGTTACTCTCCTCGCCCCAAGTCTTTGACGTAAGGTGTCGTAAGAGATCCAAGAAACGGCTTCAGCTAGTTTTGAGGTGAGTAATGGGAGGCGCTCACCAAGCAGCAGACCCAGGAACCTCACCGTAGGCTCCACACGGATGGGGAGCCATAGAGGCTTAATATAGGAAAGGATTGTATTAGAACCCTTCGACGGGGACTTTTTCGTGAAAAACATGGCTTTAGTTTTCGATGTGGAGAATGTAAAGTCACGTGCAGAACTTTAGGTGGAAACCCAGTCCAAGGCGAGCTGAAGTTGACACACCATACAAAGAAGTTTTGCTCCAGTAATGTACAGGGCAAGATCGTCAACATAAATGGAGCACCGCACAGAGCTCGGGATGGTATCGACAACTCCATTGAAACCTATTGCGAAAAGCAACACACTCGTCACACTGCCCTTCGGCAACACCGTCTATGACAAAACTCCTAGACTGGTTCCACAACACGAAACGAACGATCCGGCATTAATAACTGAATGAAGAGGGAAAGTTGCCTTCTAAGGCCCAGGGAGTGAAGGCTTCGCAGAACCTCCATCTTACACGTGCTCTCATACGCCTTTTTGAGGTCGAAGAAAACTCGAGGCCATTTTGTTGGAAGCAAATTCCTCACGAATGACGTGATCTCAAAGAAGGAAAGGATCCTAATTATATCGATGGTGACGGAAACCAAACTGTTTATTAGAAAATTCAAAGAGTTGCTCCAACGTTGAGACAAGACTGGTGGCCACCATGCTCTTCATTAGCTTGCATGTGTTGCAAGTCAATGAAATGACGCTATAGTTATCGGATGAAGTTTGATCCTTCTCGGGGATGGGGACAATGCATGCAGTAAACCAGCAGGAAGGCTCCCTCCTCCCATTTTCTATTATATAAGCTGAGGAGGTATGCAGTGGCAGATGAACGGATATATATGGTCCGTTGCCGCCTGGAGGATTGTTTCCTGAAAATAGGTGAATGCATCCGACGGCGACGGGAACAGGGCAGTTGCAGAAAAGATGGGAAAGTAAATGGCCTGAAGAAAGGAAGACCAGTCCGCTCTGTTGTATCGCCAGATAGAATAAGATTCTTGCTGCGGACTTGGACTGAAGAATGGTATCACGATTGGGTAATGGTCACTTCCACAAAGGAAAGCTGACCTTCCCCACAAAAACGATCTATAGCCGAAATTGAACACGACAAAGATGTCAACACAGGAAGAGAATGCTCGTGTCAAAGCGTTCAAATGTTGGAAGACTCGTGTTGAGATATTCCAGTGTGAAATCCTGCATAATACCCAATATCCATTTGGCATTGAGGGATGTAACAGAGTCTCCGCACAAAGGGTGGCGGAGGTTAAAGTCACCTAGGACTAACATGGGAGGCTTGGGAAAAATCGACAAGGTCCTTCTTGGCATATTTACAGCTGGGCGCTAGGTACACTGAGCATGGTGTAAGCGGTGTTTCAGGGTGAATACAAGCTGCTACGGTATGTAAGAGACTAGATATTGAAAATTTGAGTGAATGGGACAGATTCGTGAAGAGTAATCACTGCCTTGAACCTCAGTCGCTGGCTGTACGATTCAGGGAAATAAGGGGTTCCCGGTACCTTGAAGGTTATAAAAGGTTTCTGTCGTGAAGTTGTATTTTCTGTTAACAAACAGTCAAGGATTAATGAGCAAGTAATCTCTTTAGTTCTTCTTAATTGGTAAAATATCGACGACAGTTCCATTGGAGGAAACGTGCCAGTTTATTTACAACCTCAATTGTATATACAACCTCATTGTAGCATTCAATGATCAGGGCAATCCGTGAAGGTAGTCACTATGTGCTAGGATTTAACAGTCGTCTCAGAGGATAAATCCTGATGATCCCGTGAACCGCTGGACGACCCACTAACTGGAATGTCAACCCCCCGGGGGAAGAGGAAGGTTATGCAGCAGGAATATGTGAAGACTTCTCTGCGCACGTGAGGAGGGGTTCCTGGCCACCACAGGAGAGGGCTCTCCAAAGAGGCGTGCCAAGTCACAATCCACATCTCGAACGATCTTCCCAGATTGCGCACAACTGACAAATATCTTAGACTAGGAAGGGGGCTGTGCCCCTCCAATAGATGCGTCATCAAAGGCCGGGGAAGACTGAAGAGGGCAACCCAGCAAAAAATATTTACTGGTTCCAGCACAATTTCCAACGGGATCCAGCTGGACCAGTGCAAAGCCTTTCCAGTGGGGAACCATTCAATTTCACCAAACTGGACCTTTGTTTTAAGATCAGATTTTCCCAAGACCAGTCGTAATTTTCCAGCTGGGTCATACTGGAATTATCTAGCAGAACCAGTACGAATTATTTCCAGCTGGGTCCAGTCAAATTCCTTACCTTTTCCTACACTGTCACCAGTCATAATTTACCAGCTGGGTCAAACTGGAATTATCCATCATAACCAGTATGAAATTGCTTTATTTCCAGGGTGTCCAGTTGTACTTTGAATCATTTTCTATATACGAAACCCATTCGTAATTTTCAATTAAGGGTTGACACCGAACTTATTAATTGAATACTCCACCATAACTAGTCAAACCCGAAATATTTTCACATGGTACTAATCCGCTGCTGTGAATACATGTATACCTCATATATATATATATATATATCACTATATATTATATAATACTACTATATAATATATTATACCACTTATCCCCACCATTATCTATACGCTATTGCAGACTTATACTATTTAAACCTAACACGGATGAAACTTCAATGAATATCATTTTTGATTCTATAATTATATATATATTTTTGATTCTTTCTCTACTTCTTATTTTCACAAGAATGGAAAGTAAGGTGACGTTGACGAGCAGTCGGAAAAGAAAAAGCGAGTAGAAACATGCCACAAGTCGCCATTTGCATCGCCCTCCCTTAAAATCACCATGTTGTGCCCCCACCTCTGGTACCAGATTAAAATTGTCATCGAAAATCCACCTAAAGCCTAATCAGAGGCATTCGTTAGTGCTACACAGTTGGCTAGATCTTACCGAATTGTAAAGGCTTAATGTCATGAAGGTATGCCACAAGCATACTCCTCACAATCCCCCGCCATTCACTCCTGTTAACACCCTTCTTCTCGCCTCTACCAAACTCACATTTTCTCTCCTTCAGACATTTTGAAATTTACTGACTCCAACTAAAATCTGTCTTCGGTCTCCCAGCCGGTACGGTTCCCAACACACTCGCCACTATACATCCGCTTAACCAAACCGGCACTATCATTCATCCCTTTCCATATGACCAAACCATCTCAACATACTTTCAGTTATTCTCTCATTTACCCCATTTCTTCACATTACACAAAAACTCTCTAAATAGTCATTCCTCATTTTATCAATTTCTTCTCACACACCTAGCACACCCCCTCAGACTCCAAACCTGTCCATCCGGAACACATGGAACTTTAGCATCTATTACTTCCTATCCTCCCTGACCCAATAGTCTCATCTACATATACAATAACACAGGTAAACAAAATACCCTCCATGTACAGCACCCCTAAGCACACTCAAGACGTTAGTCCCTTTACAATTACCAACGATTTAACACATAACATATATCAAATAACATAACATAACACATAATACTCCAACACATATATACATATACTATATATATACTTTGCTACTTCAAAGAACATTATCATATGTAATAAATATATATTATATATATATTATATATAAATATATATTATATATTATTATATATATATTACTCGATACCTGGAATAAGCAATTTCATACTGGTTATGCTGGATAATTCCTAGCTCGCACAACTGAAATTTACGATTGTAAGAGTGGTAGGTTAAGCGAGACGAGGATACCTCGTCTATTGCAAGAATGCTGATGATTTGGTTTTGTGCAGCGAATCAGAAGAAAGCTTGAGAAGATTGTTTAATCTAAAGCATATTAAGTTAATAAACAAAAATCTTTGAAAGATATAATGACTTAAAAATAATATATAAATTAAAGATTTAAATTTTTGTTTTTATAGGGTCTTACCTTGGTTTGTTGTTTTTCAAAGATTTTTTGCTTTGATAGTTCTTGTAGACCTAGATAACTCAGCCTGAGGCTTTAGCTAGTTAGAACTTACTTAAACTTAGTAAGTAAATTGATTAGTATAAGGTAAAGAGAATTAAACATAATTAGATGACAAAAGTTAAAAAAAAAAACTAATGCAATTATACCTCCTTTCTTACGTATTCTTGACTTATTAAATTGCAGAACACTTGCTTCCACACTAAAAGAAACGTTTTTAGATAATGACTTTTTAATGACGAACCTTTTTCTGATTTTTTTTATTAATTCTTGGTACTTATACTCAATAATGGCAAAGTACAAAATCCACTAAAAATAATTTAAGTTGAAGCATATAGTTTTTATACCCATACATCTAATACTGTACTAAATAACATAAAATGGAAGAACAGAGTGAAAGTATTAAATAAGGTTTTTACATCCTAAAAGATAAACCCAAAAATACAACGCAAACAAACTACACCTATATATCATAAATAATATATATATATCTATATATATATATTAATAATATATTATATATCATATATAATTATATACATATATAATTACATTTATATATATATATATAATATATACCCACAATAATACAATACTCACTATAATATTTATATATAATATTAATATATCATATGATATGGAAGTCACATATAATAGTTTTTATAAAGATGTACCGGTGACCGTCTGAAGGAGGAAGAGGACAGACGATTTCGATGTCGAAACTCCTTTCGCAACGCGATTCACCAGCGCGGCGGAAAAGGTGCCTAAGAGGAGCCCTTTGTGCGCCTCTGTACCTTGGAACGTGACACGAAAACATTCACGAGTCCCTTTTTCACGTCGGTATTACGTTGGGCCACCACAAAGTGAGCCGTACAAGCTTTGTGAACCCAACAAATACCAGGGTGAGAAAGGGAATGAAGGTTATGAAAGATGTCTTTTCTAAAAGTAGGAGGAACAAAGGGTCGTGGATGTCCTGCCGACATGTCACACAGGAGCTTCTTCTTTATGCCGGGAAGGGTGATCCACTATTAGAACTAAAAAATTAATATGTATATATACAATTGTGTAACTACATAACTTACCAACTTTTGAGATTTGTTGGTATTCAACAGACATTTTTTGGTCCTTGAGGAAGTTCTATAGTTTTTAAGAATTCAACTCAGCTTGTGGCCTTTATTTATTAAATTATAACTAACTAACTTATTAGGTTAAATTGTTAGGAAGTAAGAGATAAAGAGAATAGAGGTAGGTTGATAAAGGTTGAGAAAGGGAAAATTACAATTTACCTCCTAACACCTTACATTTTTTATTTTTTTTTATTTTGATTTTTCAAGCACGATTAAATAGGACTGCTATTGAATTTGAAGGGAGTCCGCAGTTGTCGTAAGACATTGTCGATATTTTAGTCTCATATAACTCTAATTCACATGTAGACAAAAATAAAAATTCCGGCGCTTAATAATAATAAATGATACTCGCATGAAGCTAATAGTTTTATATCCTAAAATAAAACTACAAAATACCATTACATGCTAAGTGATCGGATTTAACGGACGCAAGACGCAACTTCGATCAACTCACTTTATCGGATCTCTTGGCACGGTACAGAAATTGTTTAGTAATACATGTAAATCTTCTTACAATAATAAGTCTTTTGTCTTTTAGCTTACAATAATAAGTCTAAGCAGGTCTGTTTTAGACTAGAATTAGAGCTGAGAATCTTGATTCTGCGCCGCTTGAGAGTTCAAGTTGAGGTGAATTTATACCTGAAGTTGACAGGTTGTACATCTACAATAGCAGTATCGCAAACTTTGAATAGCTGAATTTGAAGGGATCAACTTGCCCTGTACTCTCTTCATTGTTTTTTCACACCATCTCTGAATTGGAGAAGTCACTGATTATTTGAGCATCAGCTTCCCCACTGGAGACAGAGTGGGTAATCCAGATAAAACTCCCAATGGGGTACGAGATGACAAACCTAGACAAATAAGACAGGTTTGTCATCTTCCCTTTTTATAACACACTCCTTATACTTATCGTCATCACCAACAATGACTTCGAAGAACTCTGCCCAAAAGACCAGAACCCGAGGTCATAGGGCTTGTTAGGGGTCGTGAATCAGAACCTATATCTCCACCTTAATTCTTGTTGGGTCCACTCTGACTGAAGACCTTCTACTTGCTGAGCGCAAATTATAATAGGTAAAGGACTCATACCATAATTCCCTGAAAATCTCAAAACCCTTCCTTGAGCAGTTAGAGTTATGGCTCAAGTCTCTGTGAGTGAGAGGAGGAAGTTATATTTCCATATTATCTGGCCGACCCGCTGAAACAACTTCATTGGACAATATGAGGTTTGACATTGCCATCAGGCGATGGCCACGAAAAAAAATCAATAACAAAAAAAATCAATCCTCGATGTAGCACTTCTACTGATTTTCTTCAATATAAATAGAAACTGTGATTTTTGATTTTATTTATTTTTTTGATTTTTTAATAATTTCTTTCTTTATCTTTTTTTATCTTTTTTGTATATTAAGTAATTTAACTTCATAAGAAACTAAAAACAATTTCAAAAAAAAACTAATAATTTATGAAGTTTTTAATCATTATATTGTTTTTTCAAATTTTAACAAAACTCACGTTGGCATTGTAACCCGTAAGTCGACTGTAACATTCTTTAGTGCTGCCGTTTTCCATTGTTTCCATTGTAAGATGTTGTGAACCCAGAGCTGGGGTCTAGGGTTAAAAATTGAAATTAATGCCCCTAGATGCAGACTATATTTATATATTGTTTTTGTATAATGTCGGATATTATATTTAGGCAGTATTGAATTTGAACTAAAGCTCACGAAAAGCATTTAAATAAAAAGATGGATTATGCTTGAAGAGGGCGGCAACGTAAAGCAACGAGGAGGTAGATTTTTGGCTTTGAGGATAAGAATAGGCGTGAAGTTGTCTAGATAGGCAAATGCGGCTTCTATAAATATTCATTATTATTTATTATGGGTTGACTGGGACATCGTAGAGGGGCCAATGGCAGCTTCTTAATGATTAATTTTTATTGTTTGACGGGACAGTCTATAAGGACCATGCGCTTCTCAAGTATTATTCTTATTTATTATTGAGTTGACTGCGCATGCTAGCAGGTCAATGCGGCTTCTAAATATTAGTTTTTAATTATTAATAATTTTGGTGTATTCGTCCAGTCTCGATAGGCCCATGCGCCTTCTTACTGTCTCTATTATTATATTATTTGATATTTATTATTGACTGGCTGGGACATTCTAGGAGGGCCAATGCGGCATTCCATTAATTATTAATTTTTATTGTTAGCTCGCGACAGTCTAAAAAGGGACCATGCGCGGAACCTTCACTACT
>JABUQX010025729.1:0-2500 GCA_015478945.1 Trachelipus rathkii
ACTACTATAGTTTCTATAACGTAAGAAATCTCAGTTATGCCGATGAAGGTAATTTTAACAATTTTCCTCTGTCACGTGGCTCACTCTATACCAGGACATTTTATACTAATTTATAATATATTTATATATTGGGAAATATCCCATATCTATACCCCACTTTACTATACATTGAAAAGTATTAGAAGTATTCAATAGCACTCTTGATGAATAAAAGTTATTTATTAATTCAGATAGCAGTATAAAGAACCCACACTTTTATCAGCCGCTCAAATTCTTCATCCTGAAATACTCGTAATGTTCAGGTGGTGAAGGAATACACTGGAAGAAAGTTAGGTTGAATTAAAAACACACAGTAGTTACTTCAGAGAACCCAATAAAAATGAAATCTAACATTAAATAAATCGTGATTTTAAAATAAATGTTAGTATGTTTTATCTAAATACATTAATAAAATAACAATTTACTTAATCTTCAATTTTCATTATCTATCAATTGATAATTACTTTTTTTTTTTTCTACTACGATTACAACCCCACTGTAAACAAACGGATAACTATCTGGGTCATCAACTCATCTTAGAAGGTAAAGTTTTGTTATTTTGCTAATAGTACTTTTATAATTATGGAATATTTCCCCGCTCCCTACTCCCCCTCCTATATACACCTATTGACATAAGTTATAGTATAAGATAGTATTATATATATATACTATATATATATTGATTATATAATATTATATTATCTATTACTATATATCACATATATAAATACAAAGCTAATTAGTATCTAATAATAACTATCACAAAATGTATGAGGACGTATAATATCTTTTTTTACCTATATGTTTACTTACATATAAATATAAATTTAGATTAATTAATTTTATCTATTTATATTTATTTTTAGAGTCAGTGTTATATAGCAGTAAGACTCCAATACTATTTAATATAATTATATATAGACATATATATATTATACTAAATATATTAGGATTAATTAGTAATACGGCACCTCACGATATTAAATCTAGGGAATATAAAAATTTTCCTATTTAACTATTATTTATGATTCACATTATCTCATTTTTTTTTATTCCATGAAAAATAACAATATTATTCTAGTCACATACACCTCAAATAGAATGGTATATAAATTTGAACTGCGTCTACATCATGTAAAAGCCACAGTATATGCTTATGATCTATCAGACTAATCTTCTGGTCACTAAGTAAGATAAAACAACACATGAGCCATAAATTATCCGAGTGCTTATCAATGAGAAAAAATCAACTCTTTTTTTTTTTTTCTTTAAATTTTACTTATCATGTTACATATAACTACTGTTTAACTTTACATAAATCAAATTGTTATAAAGCTTATTACAACCAAAATTATACTTATATGTTAAATTTCTGGTTCAAAATAGAACACATGGGGTGGATGAGTTGTGGAACCTATGGACAACCACTTCTGGAACTTTGGTTTGTGCAAACAAGGACATCCATTGAAAATTTAGACTCATATGTTCAAGGCATTCACCTAAGGTCTCTAAATGTGTTACTTGTCTACTTTGTCTGTTTAAACCGCAATACCGATGTAACTCACAGGAGCTAATCATCTAAGTTCCAAATCGTAAAAGTAGGAAAGATTGACGCGGCTGAATAGGGTCGGAAGTGGGAACGAAATCAATGAAGATAGTGGTGGAACAGTATCTGAGGGAGTGTGGCGATGGCTAAAATTTTGCCGAAATGGAGGAGGGGGTCCCCGTACATATAGTGACTGTGAACAAAATGATATTAAAATTTTAAATATCTTAACCCAAGATACATGTAATAACTATATGATTATTTGTGTTGGTGTCTGGTGAAGTATTAAATTATCCAACTCTCACTTCTTGATATCATCATTACCTTATAATAAAATAAAATGTAAAATTTAATTCATTTTTAATAAAGAAATAATAATAAAATAATAATATAATGTTGTTATATATTATTTCATGCCAACATTTTGCTTTGAAAAGGATGTTTCACGAATGTTGAACAACCAATTAAAAGAAATATTTTAATTTATAATTATTAATAAATTTATTGTTATTATTATATTTTGTTTATACATTCGAGCAACATTTTATTCTTTTTAACTAAATAATTTTTTAGGGGAGATTAATTTATATACTTAATTATTAAATTATTATAATTATTATTATTATAGATTATTATTATTAATTTTATTTATTATTATTATTATTATTAATTATTTTATTAATATAAAATACAAATTTTTTTACTTTTTTCTTTTATTATAACCATTAAATATTTTTTGGCAAGAAGTATGAAATCAGTAGAGAAGATATAAAATGTTACTTTTTAATCACTACAATAATGGGCAACCAAGTCACACACAAAAGCTGGTGTTATTACTGTTCTATTATCATCATCAGAATAATTAATAGCCTCTGTGGCACTGCATATTCTAGCTGAAGTCGGTCCTTCTCCATC
>JABUQX010025729.1:7500-15000 GCA_015478945.1 Trachelipus rathkii
ATAGGCAAAACATATGCCATTTTCCAGTCATCTGGTACCTCACTAAATGTTATAGATCGCTTAAAAATCAAATACAGTGCCTTTGCAATGCTGGTACTACCCTCTTTCAGAATTCTACCATATATACCATCAGGGCCTGCAGCTTTACTTGGGTCAATATGATCTAATAAACGTTTTATATCTTTTACATCAAATTCAAATTCTGTAAGTCTATTTGTTACATACATACAAGAACTATTAGTCTCCAAACTATTATCTAATCTTTCCTCAGTAAACACTGAAGCAAAATAAGCATTGAAAATGTTGACCATTTCCTTTATCTGAACTCGACCAAATTTTCATCAATTTTAATTGGACCAATTGTCCTATTCTTACTTTTAAATTTATAAAAGCTAAAAAACTTCTTCAGATTCTTATTACTATTCCTTCCTTAAGTAATTTCTGCCTCTCTCTTTGCCTTTCTTATTGATTGGTTAAGTTCATTTCTATTTTTCCTATAATTTTCTGAATCATCTTCCCTATTACTACCTTTGAATATTTTAAAACATCTACGCTTTTCATTAATTTTCTCTTATCTCTCTATTTCACCAAACAGGTTTTCTCTTTGCCACCCTAATGGGTTTATCTTTAAAACATACTGACTGAATATTCATTAAAATTTACTTAAAATGTTCCCACATGATAAAACAGTTTTGGTCTTTAAACTCTTTATCCCAGTTAGTTATACTAAGCATGTCTCGAAATTTGGTAAAATCGCCATTTCAGAAATCTAAGATCTTTTCCTTATTAACTTGCAATTTGGGCCCAGATATTACATTCATATTAAATCTAATTATATTATGGTCACTAAGTCCTAAATTCTCCTCAACTCCAACTTCATCCACCATACTTTCATCGTTAGTTAATATTAAGTCTAGTAGTGCATCGTATCTTGTGGGTTCTTGGACCATCTGGATCAAAAAGTTATCTAGTTTTCAATTTATGAATGCAGAACTACTATGGTCCATATTAGACAAGGAATCCCAATGAACAGGGTTTTTTTTCACATAAAACCTGAAAAAAACTGGGGGAAATTGTTTTTTTTCATTTTCCCTTTCCTTTTCAGTAATAACTGCAATTTCATATTAATTTAATTGTTTGTTTTCAAGTTATTATAAGTTTCATTGTAACAGTAATGCAAAGACTCTGGGATCCAGAAGAAAACTAGGAAATGAATGGACTGAAGTTCAGAATGTCTAAGGCACCAGCAATGTAAAATGTAAATATTACAGTGATGCAATTAGCAATAAAATTGAAAGAATAAAAGTGCATCTGAAAAAATCTTGTAAGCGCTTGTCATATTCTGGCAAATCTAGTGAATCAAGTGCTAATACAACCGTTGAAAGTATGCATCTTACAGATGTAGAAGAAAGGGATTCATCTAATTTTTGATGGCTGCAAGACATTCAACAATGAAAACATGGTTATCTGTATCTGACACATCAAAAACTCAAAAGAATATGTCAGGACCTGCCATCAAAATGACAACTGACAAAAAGACTTGATAAAAAATTTCAAAGTTTTTTTTTTCTTTTTTTTATGCTAACAACGTCTCATTTTTAATTATTGAATTGAAGTACTTTGTTGAAATGATACAAACCTTAAGACCTGGTTACTCCTCACCATCTCAAAAAAATCTAGCAGGTCCACTTTTATATATATATATATATATATAATATATATATATATATATATATATATATATATATATATATATATATATATATATATATATATATATATATATATATATATATATATATATATATATATATATATATATATATATATATATATATATATATATATATATATATATATTATTTCAACAAATGAATTAAAATGAGCTTATAAACATTTCACAAAGTAAAAGAGTATAATTTATATGATTGTTTTTGTTTACTATTTTCATGGAATTATGATTTTTTGAAAAAGCAAGTGGGCAAAATTTTTTTTTAAAAACCCGGGTGGGTTTTTTCGGGTCGAGCCCACTCATGCCAACCCTGCCAATGAATGCCAGGAAAATTAAAATCTCCCATTATGACTATACCATTTTCTTTACTGTGGCATGCTGTATCTATTTCTTTCATAATTTCCGCGTCTAATTCTTGACTCTGGCCAGGAGGTCTATAAAATGCCCCTATTCTAAATGATTTATTGTATATAAGAATATCTACCCACACCGATTCAATATCATGATTCATTTTAAAGTCAGTCATTAATACAGACTGAATTTTGCTTTTAACAGAGCGCCACACCACCACCCTTCTTTCCTCTAAGCTGGTAAAAATAAAGTGAATATCCCTCTATTTCATATTCCTGAAAGGAGTCTCCATATAATTCTTCATTAACCCATGCCTCAGTTATGCAAATAATGTCTAGATTCTCATTTATGGTATAACTAATCAGCTCATCTTTTTTATTTGGTTTCTCTGCTGATAATTTCTTTGAC
Source organism: Trachelipus rathkii (assembly GCA_015478945.1). NCBI lineage: Eukaryota > Metazoa > Arthropoda > Malacostraca > Isopoda > Trachelipodidae > Trachelipus > Trachelipus rathkii. Next base: position 9,992 of record JABUQX010025729.1, read on the forward strand.
CATTTCGAAATTCCCTTGTTGGGATTTGATTGGAGGGTTCATATCGCTGTGGTCTGTAATTACTTGATGTTATCGGGGCTGCATTTTGAGCAGCGTTGTGGTTGTTTCCCTGAGAAGTTACAGCTCTAAACTGGGTTTGAGTTTGCGATTGTTGGCAGCAGCATAATCCTTCTTGGTTATTATATCTTGGGAGCGCCATTTGATGTTGTGTGGGGATGGTGGACATTTGTAACGATCGGGTCAAATCGACTACTTCAACATTCGGATTTTCTTTCTTCTTATTTCCCCTATATACCTTATCTACCATAATAACTAATTTCTCCCAAGGAATTACTGAACCTTGAGTAACCTCTACTCCCATTAAGGCATCTTCCACTCTGGTCTTGACCACTTCCGGGACACTATCTAACAACTTTTCTCGTACCATTGGCATTTTCTTTACCTCATTTCCTGGAAAGGCTCTTTGCGCCAATCCCAACAATCTCAAAGCAAACAACGGCACATCTTCTTCCTCTTTCATTACTGCTTTCGTAAATTCAGCTGTTTCGGTGTTAGTTTTCTTCTTTAATTGTTCGCGAAACCACTGCAAAAGTTGGGATTTTACGAATTGATATTCAGCTGACGTTGCAGCAACTATGTTATAAGCCTCTAAGGCCGAACCTTGAAGGTGGCTTCCCAGTAAGGCTACCATTCCTTCCGTTGATCCAGGATATTGAACAGCACAGAACTGTTCAAATCTATCCAGGAACTGAACCATTGTTTCACCTGTGTCCAATTTAAATTTTCCCACAGGAATCATCTTCTTTGGCTTCTTATCAACTTCCATGGCGGATATCAAGGCTGTCATCTTTTCCATCAGCTGGGTGTTTTGCTGCAACACAGATTGGAAGAACTGAGCATCAACGGTAACTACCGTCGGACTCCGATTCTCTCCTTGATTTTCTTGGGTTACATTTACAACACCGGACTGCATATTGTCTTGATTTGGGACTGAGACGGAATCATTCGGCGGTGTTTGCCCTTCTTCTGTCTTTCCTTCACCTAATAATTCGTTCATCCCGTCGGTCATTGTATTCAGATGACAGTGGCGGCTGAGTGACACTTTGTCAACACTCAGCTGCAGAACTAGTCGTATTCCTCAAAGAAAACAACTACGCTCTGCTACCACTTTATGTGGTAGGTTTTTGATACCCACCACAGTTGAAGTAAACCCTCACCTGTACAATTTCGGTGACGAGCTCGTCTTCAGAGAAGCTTCCTCTCTGGAACGGATGTTGTTCAACGAAGTAGGAAGATCAGTCTCTATTTGTGGTGGTACGTTATGAAGATCTTTTGTATCGGTGGAAGCGTGAATTCTTTTCGCAGTTGCTTCTTTTAACAATACGACTTTTTATTGAGGCTCATCTGCTTGAACCACAACAACTTCCAATTTATATCAGTCACCTATCAAAATAACAAGATTGAATCAACTTGTTCCCAAAGCCAAGCAAAATATACACCAAATATTGTCAATATTCTCAAATCTTCCGGCAACAATTGGGTGGATACTTACACCAATCCTATTTGTTACAAATCGTTACACCTTTATCAATTTCAACAAGGACTTACAGCTTTTAAGCTTTTACTCTCTCTGCAGCTTTGATAAAGAAAGAATCCACCTCTAAAGGGCTTTTATTAAATAAATATTAATAAATGTAAAATAAATATATATCTTTCCAATAGGTAGGTAATTAATATATTATAATAAATAATTAGATAATTAGTTATACAAATATGTGTATGTATACATACGCATATTTGTATCAATACGAAAAAAAAATGGATGAAGAATGTGTATAACAAATCCAATAAATAATGAAAAATAATATAAAATATATAGATAAAAATAGAAAAAAATTCCTTTATATGTAAGAATGACTTTGCTTTAAATATTTTGAAAGCAAATTTTATTTTATATTTTTACAAAAGTTTTAATTGGGGTATTTGTTTCTAACAGTGGTTTTATTTTTAGCAAGTGTTAATTGTTATTTTTACAGGATTCAATAATTATTATTGGTAATGTTTATAGGTTTGTAGATACAAAGTTATATTCTATAATATTCTTTTAATTATATTTTTGATTACTCAAAGTAATCTTTTTAATAACTTAAAATTTTATTTATGAACGTCTATCTATCGGTAATGGCATTAATTTGTAGTAATTTTATTAACTTCTATAGGTCTAGGATGAACTAAACTTTAAAAACTTTAAATGCTTGGTCTTTGTTACCTCTTTTATATATTCGTGTTTATGTACAAGGAATGAATAGCTATGTGTGAGATTTTGTTATATTTGAAGATATACTTTATGATTATAAGGGAGTTTGCTTTTGGTGTGTGAAAATTATTGGGGTTTTCCTAAGTTTACAAGGTTTCTTTGGGCACTATCACAATAAATAGCAGAATCTACTCAAAGTAGATTTCTGGTAGGTACGAACGTAGATGATTATTATTATACTTGTAGTTAATAAAGATTTCTTTGATAATGGCAAGCTTCTTTTTGTTAAATGATGTAAATGAATCTATTCTCTTTTTATTATATAAGATTTCTAGTATGTTGACAAAGGATTCTTTAGATCAAAAAATTTTCTTATAGTCTATACAAGAATTATGTGTTTAGGTTTTATACCTTTGGCGATGGTGACATCTCTGATATAGGTCTTCTTCTTAATTTTTTTCTTTTAAGAGTAAAAATGGGCCCTCAGAGGACTCACTTGCTTTTTTGAAAGTATCTGCCGCTTTTAAGATGGAACAGCTCGCTTCAAACCCAGGAAAGCTTCTATGATCCGGAACCTGAGAGCGAAAAAATAAAAATTAAGCTTGTCAATAAATCTCCTCCATCTCACCAGAAATTACATTTTATTAAATTTATTAAAGAATTCAGACAATTAATAAACTTTTTTTCGTTATTCTAAAATCGTACATATTTGAATTCATAGATACTCAATTTCATTTTACTTAATTTAAGTTGACTGAATTTTGATTTTTCTAATTTAATTTGATTTAATTGAATATTTATAATTACATATCATTCAACATCTAACTTTAACTTCAAAGAATCAGCAAACAAATTTAATAATTTCATTTTGTTTATTTACTTTTAATCTATATAATGTTAATAATATTAGGACTATTATTTTATTATTTCCTTCAATTATTTAATTTAAGAAAACAAAACAATAAAACAACTTATAGTACCCTTTATAGGGAAAAAATAATGTTCCTGGTGTTTAAATCTTCGGCGTCCTTCAATTATGTGAATAATCAATACTATTTTTTTTTTTTTACTTTCTTCCTCTCATATAGTAAGGTTAACTCTCTGGTCGAGTTCTCTTCAGTTGTTAGTTATCTGTGGGGTAGGAAAATAAGACATAGATGATCCATCTCATCATATTAATTTAATTGTTTGTTTTCAAGTTATTATAAGTTTCATTGTAACAGTAATGCAAAGACTCTGGGATCCAGAAGAAAACTAGGAAATGAATGGACTGAAGTTCAGAATGTCTAAGGCACCAGCAATGTAAAATGTAAATATTACAGTGATGCAATTAGCAATAAAATTGAAAGAATAAAAGTGCATCTGAAAAAATCTTGTAAGCGCTTGTCATATTCTGGCAAATCTAGTGAATCAAGTGCTAATACAACCGTTGAAAGTATGCATCTTACAGATGTAGAAGAAAGGGATTCATCTAATTTTTGATGGCTGCAAGACATTCAACAATGAAAACATGGTTATCTTATCTGACACATCAAAAACCCAAAAAAATTGTTCTAAATATACCTTAAAATTTGGCAATTCTTCTGATCAAGAATTCTTGATAAAAAAAAATTTCAAAGTTTTTTTTTATTATGATTAGAAAAAAGTCTTATTGTTGAATTATTTAATTGAGTCTTTTCATGAAATTGATTACAAACCTATAAGAACCTGCGTTTTACTCCTCACCATCTCAAAAAGATCTAGCAGGTCCATTTGGGACATGGCTCAATATATATATTTTATTATATTAATTAATTAAATATAATATATATATAATATAATATATATATATATATATATAGTAATAATATATATATATATATATTATATATATATATATATATATATATATATATATATATTATTTCAACAAATGAATTAAAATGAGCTTATAAACATTTCACAAAGTAAAAGAGTATAATTTATATGATTGTTTTTGTTTTACTATTTTTTCATGGAATTATTATGATTTTTTTTTTTTTGAAAAAACCCAAGTGGGCAAAATAGCGGGTTTTTTCAAGTTTTTTTTTTTAAAAACCCGGGTGGGTTTTTTCGGGTCGAGCCCACTCATGCCAACCCTGCCAGGAAAATTTAAAATCTCCCATTTGACGTATTACCATTTTCTTTACTGTCGGGCATGCTGTCATCTATTTCGTTTCAAATCTTCCGCGTCTATTCTTGAGCTTCTGGCCAGGAGGTCTATAAAATGCCCCTATTCTAAATGATTTATTGTATATAAGAATATCTACCCACACCGATTCAATATCATGATTCATTTTAAAGTCAGTCATTAATACAGACTGAATTTTGCTTTTAACAGAGCGCCACACCACCACCCTTCTTTCCTCTAAGCTGGTAAAAATAAAGTGAATATCCCTCTATTTCATATTCCTGAAAAAGGAGCTCCATATAATTCTTCATACCCATGCACTCATTTATGAAATAATGTCTAGATTCTCATTTATGGTATAACTAATCAGCTCATCTTTTTTATTTCTAAGGCTATGAGCATTTGTGTAAAAACATTTGATACTCGAAATGCTGTTTTTATTATCATCATCATTATTTGAACCTGTAACAACACTAGCTTTATTTATCTCCCAACTATTATAGTTACCATTGCTATTATTTGTATCTAGATTTAGCCCACCACCCCCAACTTTACCTAGTTTTTTGCTAACAAGTCTCCAAACAGGTACTGAAAAGACCCAAA
>JABUQX010025729.1:17500-24321 GCA_015478945.1 Trachelipus rathkii
TATACATCTTTGTGCAAATACTGCAAAATTTATCCGTGTAAAATGATTCAGTACGAAATAAGCTTTTGGTAATTAAGAACCTTCTGAAAACCTACTTGAGAAAAACTATTGGAGATGAAAACTTATTGGACTTGCCCTCCTCTATATACATCGAAATATTGAAATAAAAAAATTGAAGATGTTATTCTCGGACTTCGCTCACTTTCATGTCAGGCGATTAAATTTAAACAAATTTAGGTTTAAGATGAAGTTTAGTAATATCATATGAAATTCTTTACCCATTTTTTCTGAGGGGGGAATTAATATTTTTTCCTTCCATTTATATATATATATATATATATATTATATATATATATATATATATTATATATATATATAATATATATTATATATTATATATATATATATATATATATAATATATATATTATATATATATATATATATATACTATATATAAAAAAAAAATTTTTTTTTTTGGCCCCCCCCGAAAAAAAATTCCTGGCTACGCACATGTATATATATATATATATATATATATATATATATATATATATATATATAAGATATATATATATATATATATATATATATATATATATATATATTATATATATATATTATAATATATATATATATATATATTTGGCCAAATGTAAATATTTTTATAATATTAGTCAGTTATATATATTTCTTTTTTACCACTTATATTTCCAAAAAATCAGTTAAAGTTATGAGAAGTTTGATAATATAGACAAGATTTACTGTGAAATAATTAACCAAAACTTATAACCGTACTGCCCACGCGTTTTTTCTGCACTTTGATCGGGCCGATTGGGGGGCCTTGGGTTGCTTCTATGCTAACTATAATTGGAGTGACTCTTTTGTCTCGGTTGACGCTGCAAACACTTCGCCCGATAAGGTGGAGCTGTAATCGTTGATGAGGATGAGTCAGGTTTCATTCCTTCTTCGACTAAATCTTCTCTCCTCATAATCCATGGTTCGATCGTGTTTTTTTTCTGGCCATCCAGGCTAGAGACGTGCTATCGGTGAGTTGGAAAAATTGTCGTTCTCTATTTCACTCTTGCTTAATTTTCATTCTGCCTTTAGAAACTCGTTCTGCAGGGATTACGCGTCGACGAGCAAAGCGGGCTTTCATCAAACGAAAGTGCGCTAACCTCCTTGGTTCTACTACTGACAAATCTTTCTGGCCTCTTGCCAAAAAAACATCTCTAACAACTTCTGTAAATCATGTCTTTCTCCTCTTATTCCGTCTGATGGTACCTGTGCTAATTCTCCAACTGAAAAGCCAATCTTTCGGCCTCCTATTTTCTCTAACTCAACCCTGGACGATTCTGGCATTCTCTCCTCCTTCTTCTCCTCTCAGGTGTCCTCTATGCCTTTGCTGTGATTACATTCGATCGGGTTCATGGGCTCCTGAAATCTACGAACGTTTGGAAGGCGGGTGGCCCGGATGGCATTCCTCCCCGAAGTTTTGGGGAGTGTGCTTCTGTGCTATCCCCGCCCTCGTCAACTATATCTCTATGTCTCAATTACTAGCACTTCCCTCAGTGTTGGAAGCACGACATGTCCAAACCTATTCCGAAAAAGGAAGGCCCGCTCTGATCCTTTCTAACTATCGCCCTTTAGCTCTTACTTGTATTCTATCTAAGATCTTTGAAACTCTTCACAACCTCTGATTTCTTAGATCATCTGGAAGCTCATTACTTCTTTCCGATCGCCAGTAGGCTTTCGGCGCTCGATCTACTGGCGATATACTCTCCTATCTTACTGATTTAATCAATGAGCAATCCTTTCCGCCTTAGGAACTACGGGAAGACTTGCGTCGTGGTGGCGCTTAATATATCCAAAGCATTTGACCGGGTTTGGCCACCGCGTCACTGCTTCTTCCAAGCTCCCCTCCTTTGGGTTTCTCCTCTCTTTGCTTACTTATGTCTAGCTTTCTTTCAAATCAGCTCAATATCAGCTTGGTTGTTGATTGGGGCGACTTTTCTTCCTTTTCTGTCAAATTTCAAGAACTCAGGGTTCTGTCTATCTCCTACTTTATTCCTTATTCTTTCATTAATGATCTTCTCACCTGCACTTCTAACTGCTATTCACTCATATTGCCGATGATCGCACCCTTCATTCTTCAATCATTTCAATTATGCTCCTTTTTTTTTATCTAAAATTGCCTCTCGTCTTAATATTTCCGATTCTATTCTCGCTGATCTGGATAGAATTTCCGGGTGGGGTCGTCTCAAACCTTGGTGAAATTCAATTCTTAAAACTCAACTTCTACAAATCTTCCTCTCTAAGACACCTTCTAACTTTCCTATCTCTTTCGACGGTTCTCTCGTCTCTCCTGTCGACAATTATAAACATCCTTGGCCTTAACATAAACAAAAAAATGTCTTGGGAAACCTCACATCAAACGGTTTCAAGGGCGGCCTCAAAGAAAAGCTGGGAGTTCTGTTTTAGACGGCGAGACTTTTTTTCCTCTTCACAGTTACTCCAGTTATACAAGGGCCTCATCCGCCCTTGTATGGAGTACTGCTCTCATATCTGGGGGGGCTCAGGTTCACCCGGCTTTTGGATAAGGTCGAGTCAAAGGCAAAAAGACTTATTAAACTGTCCTGTTCTTTTTAGTTCACTTGACCCTATATCTTTGCGACTCAATGTTGGTGCTTTGTCTCTTTTTCTTTAGGCATTTTTGCGACAAGTTCTTGTGGAACTTTCCACTCGCGTGCCACCACCTTTAAGACGCCTCGTAGGCACAGGGGTGCTGTGTCGCCACATGAGTTTTGTGTTGATATCAGCAACTTCAGACTAGTTCGCTGCAGGTGCCTCCTTCTTTCCTGCCACCTCTGTTCTGTGGAATTCTCTTCCATTCTCTTCTGTGTTTCCTGCTGAATTTATCTCCCTCACTTTAAAGCCCGCGGCTTGTGGCTTTCATCTGCGTTATTAGTTTGTGTTTAGTATTGTAATTTTTGTTGTTTTTACACCCCCTCCCTTGAATAGGGCATTGCCGTGGAGCGGTGCAGGTGTCAAACCGTTAAAAAAAAAAAAAACTAAACTTAATTAACTTTTTAGATAAATATTTTATAAATTTAGAAGTTAAAATAGGTTTTAAATGGTTTTGAAGTCAAATTTGATGGTATCATAAAGGATATGCCAGAATAAATATAGATTTACTTGAGAAAAATAATTATTCTGAGTATGATGTATCCTTTGTCCGATACTTAGTACCACTAAAAGGGTTCTCTCAAAATTATATTAAGTCTAAAGATTTGTTTTTTTAAATTATCTTTGAACTTAGATGATTAGCTACTGTAAGTTACATCATTGGTAAACAGAAAGAACAAATATCATTTAGAGATTCAGATGTGAATCTGAACATAGGTAATTTCTATGGCTTGTTTGCACACAAATTCAAAGTGGGTTGTCATAAGGTTCACAACTCATCACTCCCCATTTGTTCTATTGAACAAATTAACATAAAATAATTTGGTTGTATACAGGTAACAGTAAAAAGTGTCAGATATTACTTGTAATGAAGTAAAAAAAAAAAAAGAAAAAAATTGAATCTCTCTCTCTCTCAGTGCATCAAGCATATTGGCAGTGTTTGTTTCTATCTTTACTTTAGATCGACTGAAGACAGTGTCCCTATAGATCATGTGGCTTCTTACTGTCGTTTTATTTTCAAATATATAAATTTTTTGTTATTGAAAATAATTGTCATTTTTTTCAATTTAAAATAAAATGAACGATGTAATGCCAACCGGCAGGGTCAACCTAAACTCATAAATAATAGTAAAAGCGGAGACACATTTATTCCTTATATTATATAATATATATATATATATATTTATATATATATATAATTATACTATATATATATATATATATACTATATATACTGATATATATACTATATATATATTTATATACGGTATATATATATATTATATATATAAGCATTATATATATATTAATATATATAATTTATATATAAGTACGAAATATATATATATAGGATATATATCATATATATATATATATTATATATAATATATATTATATTATATATGGTCATGGTATAGGGCAGGGGAGGTAGAGGAGGGGTTCACTTGCCCCCACCCTAAATCTTTGGCAAAACAAAAAACTGAACCTTAGATGTTTGCCAGAACAAGTGTTTAAGGGTTTATTTAGTAAGAAATAACAAAAAAATATACATCAATCGATAGATACTGAGGAAGTAATTTGCTAATTTTACTAATGTTATATAAACATACATTTTTTTTAACAATTTAAATAAAATTTCATTTTAATATTGATTGAAGTCAACTAGCTGTGTGCTTTTTATTCAGCTAAACTTCTTCAGACAGTATTCTCCACTGGAACTTCAGTATTTCGATAGCATTTGGCGGCTGATAAAGCTGCCATATAATATACGTGTATATATATATATTAATATAATATATATATATATATATTATATATATATATAATTTATATATTATATATATATATATAGTAAGAAACTTATTAATATAATATATATATATATAGTGCGTTACACAAAAAAAAACATTTTTTCCAGTTTTTTGCCTATAACTATTAAACTATTTTACAATATTGTACTGCATAATAATTTCTTATAATGGCTAGGCATAGGCTATATATCCCAGGAAAAATTATTTGAATTTTGCTTTAATACTTTTATAATTATTTAGATTAAAAAAAAACAAAAAAAAACCAATGTTTACCAAAAAAAAAACCAATGTAACGAAAAAAAAAACCCCACTTCTAAAAACCCTTCTTAGAGTGACAATATGTCATCATATGCTAGTTAAATCTTTTTTAAGCATATTTTATGAAAAATATTATTAAAAATAGTAAAAAAAAAAAGTTAAAATTTAATATGAAATTAAGATACCGTCAACCGAGGCAATTTCAGAAAAAAATCGGCCTTTTTTTTGTTTTTAAGTAACTAACTTAAAAACTATAACACTTACAGAAATTAGTTCTGGATATATTAAAATATGGGCATTTGGCAAGTCAATTTAATGTTAAAGAATTAAAAAAAAAAAATAATAAACTATTTTAAAAAAATTTTGAAAAAAAAAAGGCAGAAAAAAATTTTTTTGGTGGCCAATTTCAGAAATACCTAAAAAAAATAAATAAAATTTGTATCAATTTTTGGTGACACTGGCTGAAAATTGGAGCTTTTCCTAACTGTTAGTGAGTAATGCTACAAAATGAAAATAGCTGTCATTTTGCCGATTTAGCTGATTTTTTTGTAACATTCTTTGCACCCTTTAGGCAATTATAAGTACTCTTTTAGTTTTTGCTGTGATGTCAGGTATGTTTAATATGGGTTTCCATGCCCTGAGTTGATTCCCTGCGTTCTGCAGTCAATTGGCCACCCCAGCAAGCGTGAGGGGGGGTGGGGGAATGGAATGGAAATCTGAAATTTCCCCGGGTTCATAAATGTTAAGTAACTTTTTTTAATGAAATGTGCTATCAATATGCATTTTATATGTATACATAGCCTTTAAACCTGTACGTATCAAAGAAGATAGGTGATCAAATTTATACAATTATTTTTTTATTTTTCGTACACAGACTAAATTTTCAAAATTAATAATTTTAAAAAAATATAATGAAGAAAAATCAAAAAAAATCTAGGTTAGTTTGAATATATTTTAAAATTTATTTTTTTTTTTTTGCAGCTGTCACCACCACTCTAAAATAAACAAATTCTTTATTAAAAAAAACAATTTTTTGTAAAACTTTTTTGTAAAAACACACGTTTTTTTTTTTTGTACTTAAGTGGGTTTTTTTTTTTATGTTACATTTTTTTCGGGGGGGTTTCAGACCCCACACTGACAGAAGAAAAAAACAACCATACAGCATGTTGATAATAGCGCATATACATGCACATTTCCAATAATAATTTGGAATTGTTTTTTTTTTTCGTGGCAAAGTGGGTTTTTTTTTATATAGCTCAAACTCAATAGGTACCCGGGGGGGGGGAGGGGGCTACAAAACATTTCATGAATAATTTTTGGGTGTGTTGTGAATGAGATTCAAGGATGTGTTCCAACAGGAATGAATCCAATATTCATACTAATTTATAAATTTCTTAATGCAGTGAATGCTTGAAAAGTCTCAAAATGGCCGCTCAAAAACGCTGAAATTTAGTGAAATTTTCAAAAATGGAAAAAATTCCAAATTTCAAAAAATTGACTTCAAACCATTATAACAATTTTTTTCACTCATCCTAGATGCGATTAATAGATGCACCAAATTTTTTTGCTCTAGACCTCATATTTACCGAGTAACAGGCAATGGTTGTTCTTTATATAACAAATGGGCTTGGGTTTTTTTTGTGTAACGGCACTACTATAATTAGATATATATTTATTATATATATATATCGTATATATATATATATATGTATATATATATATATATTATATATTATATATATATAATATATATATATATTATCACCTTTGCCCCACACTAAATGAAATCCTGCCTATGACCAGGTATATGGTATTATTCTATATTTGAATCAGTGCATATTTTCTGAAAAAATTATTCTAAGTTCAAAAAAATTTCCAAGTTCAGAAAAGTTATTTAAGTTTTTTAAGAAAATTCTTTAGTGGCAAGCTTCTGGAATTATGCCAAAAGCTTGCACTAAAAAAAATTTTTCTTAAAAAACAACTTAACTTTTCTGAACTTAAAAATTTTTTTTGAACTAGAAAATTTTTCAGAATATTTACTGCTTCATAATCTAGATATTTCATCTCT
>JABUQX010025730.1:0-15000 GCA_015478945.1 Trachelipus rathkii
AGTTCAGCTTTAAAGTCGTATGCTTTTCGCAAGTTAATCAAATAATACTATATATAATATATATATCTATAATATATATATATATATATATATTATATATATATATATATATATTTATGTATATATATATAATATATTATATACATATATATATATATATAATATATATATATATTATATATATTATTATTATATATTAATTATAATATATTAATATTATATATATATATATATAGATATATATATATATATATATATATATATATATTATATATATATAATAAAAAAAATTTATATATCTAGATAGATATATTCTACTAATATATATATATATATATATTATATATTATATATTTATATATATATAGTTATTATATAATATATATATATATATTATAATAATATATATATATATATCTGCAGTTTTTTTTTTTTTTTTTGTGTTCTTCATCTACCAGCGTAATTGTCATGCTTTTCATCGCGTGCGAGGACAGCGATTCGGTGCCGCCCTTATTAAATAAAAAAATAACTAATAAATAAACTAAATAATTAAATAATTACAAAAAAGAAAATGAAAACGGAAACTTTTCCATAATTAAAGTTATATTCTTGGAGTGCAAAATATTACGCACTTTGCCTTTGACTTATCAGTCATTCAGTACCGTAACTTTTTGATGGTAATTAATATGTTAAATACTACAAAAAACATTTACGCAATGCAGCACACATGTAAGTAATATATTATATACTTTATCTAAAACTAATATGAATTCAATATTCGTTGTAGAATACTATTTTTTGTGCGCTGAGTTTTCGCGCTTTTGAAAATAAAAATTGATGTTTCGCGTGTGAAAGAAAGTTATCTCGGTTGCAGGTCAGCGAGAAAAATTAATATGTATTAGAAATTAATTTACTTGATATGAAGGCATAGAACTTGTTAAATATATTCTGAATGTAAATTTAATAAAAGAGCCAAAAACCAATAGCTGTTCTTTAACACCTTACTATATGGAGATAGCTATTAAAATGGTTATAACAACTTGTGTTGGTGGTTCGCCTAGCCTGGACGTAGCCTGGTGTTGAAGAAGGCGGCTCCAAACAGTAAGACTACTAAGCTATATGTTCTGTTTAGATTTCTTAACGTAAAAGAAGTTATTATAAGAAACTTCAGAAAAACCTCAAACGAAAACCTTGTGGTAGGGGAATAAGAAGTAGAGAAAATTCCCAACAATCCTACCACAACATAATTAGTGAAGTCAGAAATCGAACACCCTCTCAAGACTCAGGAAGAAGAAGAAGTCTACTCTCTCAGAGCTCAAGAAGAAGACCACTCATTCAGGACTCAAGAAGATATCCACAGACAGCGAAAACCAACAAATTCCTCTCGAAGATCAGATAGAAGAAATTATCGCTGGGATCAAGGTGAAACCTCCAGTGTTTTCTGGGGCATCAGTTCCAACCTGGTTCAGAGTCTTTGAAGCGCAATTTTACCTTGGAAAAATTATATCGGGGAAGACGGGGTACTTCCACGCTCTTTTCTAGCTGCCCACAGACGTCGTCGATCGAATCTCCTCTGCAGAACTTGATACTCAAGCTTACACTCCGCTGAAGAAAGCGGTCATTTCCATCTATGATAAGAGTAAGACGGAGTTATTCAACTAGTTTGTCTAAACAATCCTACAGTGGCAAGCTTCCCCTTCATCTACAAGAAATGCTCCGTTATAGTGTGAAATTAAAGATTTGAGAAGACATCATTCGAATGCAGCTCTGGAAGATTTTCCCAACCAACATTTGACCAACTATAACCTCATAGACAGCACTTACCCTTGAACAACTTGGTATCGTCCACTCTTGTCATATTGGTGTCAACTGCTACGATTACACAAGCAGCTACATCAGCAGCAGCCGCAGCCGCAGCCGCAGCCGCAGCCGCAGCCGCAGCCGCAGCCGCAGCCGCAGCCGCAGCCGCAGCCGCAGCCGCAGCACGAGCAGCAACAGAAGCAGCAGCAGCAGCAACAACAGCAACATCGGCAACAAGAATACCTGCAGAACTTCGTCCATATAGTCAAAACCAAAGACTCAACGTCTGCCGCGCACATATTTACTTCACTCAATAGGCAAGAAAATGCAGATCTTGGTGTAAGTGGCATGACAAATCTAATGTACAGGTTCAACCCTCTTCTCGCCCCTCTTCTAGATCTTCTTCTCCTGTACAACTACCAACAGAAAACTGCGCTATAATCAGTTTCGCTAATTTCACAGTATTTTCCGCAGATACTCTTTATCTTGGACATCGGCACTTCAATTTCAAGCCCATCTCCTTTGATGGTAACCAATATATCCCTATTTGCAACTAATGTCAATTGTTCTGCAGCCGATGGATCGAACATCAAGTATTATGGTGAAATAGCGACATATTTAATGATCAAGAACCTTCGTCGAGAATTTAATTGGACTTCCATTGTAGCTGATATCGCAATGCCACTCTTGGGATGGGTTTTTTACACCATTACCACTTAATTATATATTGTGAGAAGAAAACTCTACAAGACACAATACATCTCTTCCGGCACCTCTTCAAGCCCCTTCTGAGGAAGTTCCTTCATTACAAATCAACACTAACATTGAAGATTTCAATATCTCATCTTTGCCTCAGGAGTTTCTATTGTTAACTTCATTTATTGACTTGACGAGCATCAAGTTTAGTCCAAACGAACCTATTCACTACATAGAGACTGATAATTCTTATCCAGTGTTTGCAAGACCTCGCAGTCTTCCTGAAGATAAACTAAAGGCAGCAAAAGCATAGTTTGACACTCTCTTGAAGAATGGAATCACAAGACCATCAAAATCTTCTTGGGCTTCTCCGCTTCATCTGGTGCCAAAGAAAACCTCAGGAACTCTTGGAAGCTACCTTGCAGTGATTACAGATCTTTAAATGCCATTACTAAAAGAGATGGGTATCCACTTCCTCACATTCATAGTCTCTCGCAACGCCTACATAGATCAACAATCTTCAGCAAAATAGACCTTCAGAGAGCATATCATCAAATTACAATACGTCCGGAGGACATTGAAACGACTACAATAACAACTCCTTTTGGCCTGTTTGAATATGTTTCAATGACATTTGTTTTGAAAAATGATGGTCCTACTTTTCAACAAATAATGGACTCCATCTTTAGACACCTTCAGTTTGTCTACATTTATCTAGATGACTTAATAGTTTTTTCAGCAATTCTAGAACAGAATGAAGAACATCTCAAGGCAGTTTTTAAGATTCTTCAAGAAAATTCTTTCAAAATCTCCTTATAAAAATGTCAATTTTTTCAAGTCATCTGTCAACTATATGGAATATCATATTTCTTCAGATGAAATTTCTCCTCTTTTAGAAAAGGCGTCCGAAATTTCCAAGAACCCTCTTCCTCGAGCCTTTTGAAGATACTTGTTCTCTATTCTTAGCAAATAGGTATTACCTTACAACATCTAATTCTGAAGGAGTCATCGAGGGCGGAAATTCACATCGAAATTCAGGAATTAAATTGCGTGATATGCTTCTGGTAGACATTATTGATTTTATTTTATTATTATTATTATTATATATATATATATATATATATATATATATATATATATATATATATATATATATATATATATATATTTATATATATATTATATATATATAAATAATAATATATTATTTATATATATATATATATCATATATATATGTATATATAATATTACATGAAAACACTACTATAACATCTTCAATTACTTAAAGCTAAATTGAAATCTTAATTTCTGACTCATGATATAAATACTGCTGAATAAGATTTTTACTGAAAATATGCGCTTTATTTTCCCTCATTTGTGTGTATGTGTGTGTATGTGTATGTGTATGTATGTATTTTATAACACTAAATCTCATATGTTTATAAAATTTAGTATACAGGGTTATTTTACCTTGTAAAGTCACTGATTCAAATAAAGATCATATATCTAATATCCATTCTTTATATTGCTTTATTTGATAGCTGAAAGGCTAAATTCTATTTTTAAAAAAAATTGATTTCACCTTCCAAGGGATGGGGTGGAATGGGGAAATTTTTAAAATGGGGGGGGTGAACTTTTTATCTGTTCATTGAAGAATCAAAATATTACCATCGCTAGATGCGTCTAGTCTTTCTTTCTGATTCCAAATACATATATATATATATATATATATATATATATATATATATATATATATATATATATATATTATATATATATATATATATATATATATAATACTATATATATAATTTATATATATATATATATTGGAAAAACTTTACTTTAACGTAAATGATAAATTATGTGATGAAATACCCTTGGCAATATAAAATTTCTTTATTAATACATTTTAAAAACTTTACACATACTAAAACAAAGATCACAAAATATACATAATGATAGTTTCAATTTAAGCTTTCGTCTAACACAGTTTGAAAGACTTCTTTCAGAAATGAAATGCAGGAACTAAAATATTTATTTACATTAAAGCTACGAAAAACATTGGTTGGTTAGTTATTTAAAAATCTCTCCTCTTGATGTCCTTTAAGAATTTTGAAGTGAGCAAAACAGAATTCTGAATACTGTCCAACTTTATATCTCCTTGCACTTTGTTGAAATTTTTTGTATTATAGATAATAACTGATTCTATTATTTTCCTTTTCTTAATATGACTGCAAAATTTTTTAAGGGTTCTAAGATTTTATGGTTCTTAACTGATCGGTGTGTGGTTAAAGCAGAGTTTTTGGAATCATTGATTAAATCTTGCTTGTGTTGATTCATTCTTCTTAAATAATCACAAGTTTCTCCGCATATACCTCAAGGGCAGTCAAAACCAAAGTATCTTATAAAAATACATGAGAAGTATGATATTGGATTTTGGGGGTTTGAAAATCTTTTTTAGGGGAATGGTATTATTTTTTGTAAAACAAATATTGTTAGGGAGATGTTGTTTAATTTTATAATTTAAGTTATACGGGGTAGGAAGATAAGTTAAATTGAGTTTTGTGTCAGGGGGATTACTATTATAATATTTTAATTTTGCTTTGTGGTAAGCTGAATAAATGAAATGTTGAGGATAATTAAGTTTTGTGAACGTTCAGAAAAGAAATTTTGTTTCAGTTGATAGATTAGTAGGAGAACAGATATTAAATGCTCTAAGATAAAGAGATGTGAGAGTAGCTAATTTGGTGTTATAGGTGTGTGTAGAAAACCAATGTATATATGATGAAGAAGAAGTTGGTTTTCTATAGACAGAAAAAGAAAGATGTGTAGAGTTTTTCCAAGAAACTAGTGTGTCTAAAAAAGGTAAAGAAAAGTTTTGGGGTAATTCATGTGTGAAAGAAATAGAAGGATGAATGTTGTTGATTAAGTGTAAAATATCATTGAAATTAGTAGTATTTGGAATAGAACAGGATGCTTCCCCCTTAAAATTTTGCAGTCATATTAAGAAAAGGAAAATAATAGAATCAGTTATTATCTATAATACAAAAAAAAAATTTCAACAAAGTGCAAGGAGATATAAAGTTGGATAGTATTCAGAATTCTGCTTTGCTCACTTCAAACTTCTTAAAGGACATCAAGAGGAGAGATTTTTAAATAACTAACCAACCAATGTTTTTCGTAGCTTTAATGTAAATAAATATTTTAGTTCCTGCATTTCATTTCTGAAAGAAGTCTTTCAAACTGTGTTAGACGAAAGCTTAAATTGAAACTATCATTATGTATATTTTGTGATCTTTGTTTTAGTATGTGTAAAGTTTTTAAAATGTATTAATAAAGAAATTTTATATTGTCAAGGGTATTTCATCACACATATATATTATATATATATATATATATAATATATATATATATATATATATGTATAATATATATATAATATATATATATATATATATATATATATATATATATATATATATATATATATATATATGTTTTGTTTATATTTGATAATTAAAGTAATTATGTGCCTGGGAAGTTAAAGAAGGAGACCTCCCTCAAAAATATGTTTTGGCCTCCAGAACCCAAAAGGGCATTCGCCTCAGAATTTTTTATTTGAATCCATTGACTTTTGCAAGGTAAAATAACCCTATACACCAATATTCATCAAAATAAGAAACGTAGTAGTAGGTGAAATTGGTTGATATGTTCCTTAATGCCCCAAAAATAAAAAAAAGTGGGGTCTGTGCGCGAGAGGTAGGGGTCGCACCAGCCCTAAATTTACCATAACTTTGGATTCCAGTTCAGAATAATGATTTGTGGTTTTCAAAATAAAAATTTTGACCACTATAATATATATATATATATTATATATCATATAATATTATATATATATATAATAATATATATATATATTATATATATATATTATATATATATATATATTATATATATATATCTAATATTATATATATATTATATATATATATATTATAAATATATATTATATAATATTATTAAATTATTATTCAATCAAAGTTTAGTAATTTTTTTTAATTTTTATATAACAGTTCACGAAGATTAAATTTTAACATCCCATTAAATTGAGAAAGGAGGAGAACTTTCAAGCCTTTAATATCTCCATTCAAGAAAATCAGGCAAGACAAAAAATACTTTTTCCTTACATGTTTTTCTAATTCGTTTTAATGGTAAATACAGTTGCACATACTCATTAATATATATATATTATATATATAGGTATATATAGTAATAATTTATTATATATATATATATATATATTTATTATTATATATATGTGTGATATAATATATATATATATTATATATTATTTCTATATCAGCTACAGAACTAAAGCATCAGAGTTAGCTACAATCGCTATGTCTTTAATTAGCCATAATTATCATTAATGAAGTTTATTGTTTTCTTTTATGTGTATTAGAAGTGACCTTATCCTCTATGTTAAAGAATATTCAATGATTATGCAAATGTATCGGCGGTTGTAGATTCATTCAATTTTGTTTTATGGTTATTGCCTTCACAAATACAGAGAGAGAGAGCTTAGGTATTAGATGTACTTTATCATCAAAATATAAATCAACATGCGATGGAGGGGTTACGCTTTATGGGTCTCGCAAAGCATATTTATCTACTTGTAGTACTTGCAAGTAATATTAATAATATACATTTTAAGTCAATTAACGCTAATGTTTATATATTAATTGGTATTTAGTATTAATTATATTAATAATATCATCAACATGGTTATATAACTTCAAGAATATTTTCACATTTTTTCAAAAGTAATTTGCTTGTTTTTGTTTGGTTTTTTTTTCAATTAAATGGACAGTGAACTTATAATCTACCACTTTAACTATAACTTCTTGTCGCTAGCTACTCTTTGTAGACGCTCGGTATTACCTTTTTTGGTACATATATATACTTATATAATTATATTATATATACTTTACTTCATAAATCACTCTAGGCATCTCGTCGGGACCCACGCCTTAGCCTTTCATCTCCATTATACTATATATATATGGGCACATTACATGATTCATATTGTTGAATTATATATATATATCGCCTCACGTCATATGACTAAGTACTATTCTCTCCTGTAATCTATAGTATATGAACTATACTACACAATTTATACTAATTACGTGTTATATATGGCTTACATTTTAATAGCGCCAAGTATTTATGTTAGATAATCACCACAATATTAATTATATAACAAGTCAGTTACATAAAAGTGTTTTTAAACAATAAAATTAGTTGTTTTTATTATTGTTAATTAAATAGGTTTATGTTATAATCTAAATTACATTTTTATTTTTTTTATATGTTATATATATATAATCTTTGGTTAATACCAAAATTTTTCCTAAATTAATAATTTATTAATTAAAGTATGTAAGAGTTTTTATATTATATAATTATATTTAATTTTATAAAACTTAATTAATATTTATAATCATTATTGGATATAATAGAAATAAATGATATATGGTGTTTGTATTATGCTTCTAAATAGAATAAAAATTATGTATATTGATGGCTATAATAAGAGTTCGTCTAGATAAATAAAATAATAAGAGTAACGTATGGTTAAGATAAAAAGTCTGAAGTACTAAGAATTATATGGAGAGAGCTGCAGCATGTAATCTATATATTTTGTAAATAAGTGGAAGGAACATTGTCATAAAAGAATATAACAACCTCAGATAATCTATACTTCTCACATAATATTAATATATATATTTATATATATATATATATAATTAATATATAAATTATATATATATAATTAATTAATTTATATATAATATATATATTATATATATTTATATTAATTATATATATATTAATTATAATATTAATATAATATATATATAGTAATATAAGCCTATATTAATATAATATTTGAAACATTAATATTTGTACGGAAGTTAAACTCATTGTGGAAATCTTATGCACAATTGCTCAACTGCAATCATGGAGGCAATGTTAGATCTTCCTCTCTCTCTCTCATCTCTATATCTTCTCTCTTCTGACTGTCACCTCCCTCCTCGCGGCGTCGTTTATTCTCTCTCTCTCCAATGTGCTTGACCTCATCTGTGCAGGCTCATCCGGTTGGGAGCTGCCACTAACGTGCGGATTTCTTTCGGGCTTGCCTTGCTTGCCTTTGTTTCCGGTTCGCGCCACTGTCTTTCTTTCCTGCCAAATGCTCTCTCTACCAATCCTGCTCTAAGCTTTGATTCTACACCCCCCAATATAGAAAGACGTTCGGTGCTCTTGTCTATATTATATCTCTCTATTCTTTCTACTTTATCTCTATTATCTACTCCTCTCCTCTTAATATTCTTATTTATCTATATATATTATATCTATATATCTATTCCTATATATATATATATTCTATTATATTATGCATATGAGGTATTAATGAAGAAATAAACTCATTTTAGCATACGTTTAGTTTTTACAAAACGAAATGCTGACATCCTCCTAATGCTAACAAAAATAAATCTTGACAAAATCATTTTTAATAACAAATTTTAATATTACATAAATACATAGTGTCAAATTATTTATAAATTGATATTAAAAAAAAAACGCCATCACAGATTAGAGGTCATCAATGAATGGAATAAGGGATAGAAAAACAATAAATAAATAAAAGAAGCCTTACAGACTGAAAGCTAAAAGCCGTTATAAAGAAGAGTATAAAGACATTGCAAACGTGATTATGAAAAGATAAGAATAAGATAAGATAAGAGTGACTTTTTAAAGTGATTTTAAAACTTGATTCTTCTTAAGAGGACTGTTAAGATTTATCGTATTAATTGTCGCAGATCGATTCTACTTTATTGTATCTCAGATTCGCCTAAGAGAATTAGACTAAAGCTTTATGGTGTGAGATGATACTGGTGACATGTTTTATAATAATCGTATATGTTAAATATCTGAAGCTGTTCCCTGGAGTTAGAAAGCAATTAGGAAGATTTTGTTAATCTTAAGGGAATAAATTAGTTGCTTTGTAATAGGGATATCTTATGGCTTATACGCTTTTGTGGAATACGAAATTTGTACTACATTGTTCGAAATTAAGTCGGAATTATTAAAGGTGGTAACTAGAGTAAACGACTGCCTCACACGCGTGAACTAATTGGTGAATAAATTTAGGTTTAATTATCATAACGTTAGAACTTGGAGTAATAATTGGGATTTATAAAGAAGAATACAAGATGATAATACAATAACCTTTGAGATCAGCTCTACCTTCATTAAAAGCAGTTAAGTGATTGTTACTTTCAGAGTTAGAAAAACATATTGATTGTTGTGTATAGTGTATTTTGTGTAGGATTATTCAACATTCTTGCCGTAAACGTGGAGATATTGTTGAAATGGTCAATTGCATTAGTTAGAAAATGACTGGCTAGAAGGGGCATTTAGGGAACATATACCGAAGATAAGTTTTAGGAGCTAGTATTCATGATCTTGTTTGTTGATGAGACTTGGACGATACCGACAGGTTTTATTGGAAAAGGTTTGAAGAAAAAAGTTATAAAGTTAGGATAACATTCTCTAATGTGAGTTAAGCATTATTGATGCAAATATTTTATTATACAGTCCAACAAAACTGTTACAGACGATCAATCTCCCCATAGTGGGTGGCGGAGATTGAAGTCGCCTGAATTTTATTTTTTATATTTAAGAATATAGTTTAAGGAAAAATAAATAGTCATGTTAACTCAAAATAAGTTTTTAATTTTGAGGGTTTTAAAACTAGGGTCAGCTTTTCATTTTCCGAATTTGGATAGGATCTAGCAAGTGTAGTAGGGCTGTGAAAGGCACAAATTGAAAGAGGGTTGCAACGTATTACGTTAATGCTTACGGTTTGATATTTTGTCTTTTCTTTTCAATAATAACTAGGTATCTCTTGAAACTGTGTGATTAGTGGTATTTCGTCGATGAGCTAAGAAGTACCAGTGCGTGAGATAACATTTTGCACATGCGCACCGTGTTGGTTTTGCCCAACGCCTCTATATTTACTTATATAGTTTATCATGTTTATTCTAATTAGATTTTTGAGAGATCCATCTTATCTAAATTGATAAGATACTATACAATGGTTAGGTTGACTAATAATATAGGGGCTTCGATGCCCTTATTTAATTGATTTTGTTTTTTTTGATTATGAAATCAGTATTGGTCCTTCTCGTTTTTCTATATCTCATTAATGTAATAATATATAGTTTTTATTATTATTAGGAACTCGTTGTGGTAATTTTTAAGCTTAATTTTGTTATTATTATGATTATTATTATCTAATAATCTTGGAAAAGATTAAAAATTCACGTTTTATGATATCTAATCTCATCATCTCTATTATTATATATTATTTATTATTTCGATTATAAAATTATATTTATACTTTATTGTCTAATATATCTATTTATTTTATGTATCGTGGTCTTATTATGATCAGTACATTTTATAATTTTACTATCATTTTGTGTTATTTTATTATTTTATGAAGTATTTTGATATTCCATATTATTGATGTTTGTATATTGTATTATTTTAAATTTGTACATGTTCATAGATGACTGATTAGTGAGATAGAGTGATAATATTGTGATGGGAGTAAGATGCTTAGTTGATGTAGTTAATAAACGTGAGTAGTAGGTCACGAATAGATCAGTAGCTAGTAGTATTCTGGCTCTCCCACCTCAAATGGGGCACTGCCCGAGATAGGTGGTGACGTTGCTAACTGTTATCCTTAAAAACATTATTGGTGGCTAAAGTGTGAGTGTGTTTTTATTTTAGAACGAAGTACGTTAGTTACCACGTCTCAAAGCACTTCTCATATTATATTAAAATTAAGACAGAAGTAAAACGCTGGCTTGTTAATGAATCTTGAGTGTAGCGATTTGGGCGCCTACCGAGCATTATTTAATCTTTCCATTAAACTAATACTGACAGGCAAGATTGTCATAAAAAGATGGGTATAATCAAGAAGGCGTCTTTCTGCAGCAGAATTATTTTTTCTCGACGTGGCATTAATATTAATTTACTTGAAAATATGTAAGGCGGAAGTTATTAGCTTAAAGGCTGATTTCATATTTAATAGACGAACAAAATGTGGTTTTAAATAAAATTATTGATTGAGACGAATTGTATTTTATAATGTATGTACGAATTTCGTCTACTTAGAGAGTGCTCCTGTTGATATTTATTATTGAATTCTATACTTTATGTTCTTAATCGAAGTGATCTCTTCTCCATGTTTGGAATCTTACAAGTATTATTAGAGATAGTACACCATATGGAAGCTTTGATGTAACGGAAAGATAGAAATAGTAGCTGTCTGATAACGCATAAGAAATGGTAGTAGTTAAAAATAAATTATTACTTTGGTGTGTACTTTTCTGAATACTTAAACATCATAAATAATGCTATTAGACTAATCATAATTTGCGAAAGTTATATTATATTTTGGGTGTCGCAGCTCTGATTTCAATAATGTTAATGTTACTAGAGCTCAATCCATTTTTCCAAATTTTTCGAAGCCATAAAGGTTTATAACAAGATTCAAAAACGACTTTAGATTTTGCTTTTTCAAAGTATTGAAGAGCTGTTTAGGGGTGACTTTTCCTCCCTGTTAAATTTTCTTTGGAGACGGAATTGATATGAAAAGAGAAGATTTTAATTTATTTTCGAAGTAACGTACTCTTCGATTTTAAGCTATTTCAAATAGATTTCTACAAATCATGCGGTTCCTAAGGAGAATGAAATTTGCTCTGAGGTCATAAGACACTGGATTTATGGTTTTTGTACTCAAAAAGATTTTTAACTGTCTTATATTTCAGATTAACAATTATAAAATTTCTGTGAGTTTTTTTAGTATCTATAAAAAGTGTGTGTTTACTATAGAATCTAGCATGGTTTTCCTTTAGACTGAGTCGTGGAGTCAGGAGTGGTCAGCTCGGAGTCCGGGCCAACTTAATACACGAATGTGGCAATGAAGGCTCGGAATCGAGAGTCGGAAGTCGGGGAGAATTCGGAGTTCCGGAGTTCGGATAATTTTTATGCATCCTCCAAGAGGGTCGGGGGCGGGAGGGTCTCTGTGGGGTAAGACTTTTTCCTCCACTAACTAGCTCTATGGTTGCGGGCTCGAGTGCATAACCCCTGGTGTTTCAACATTTATATATTTGTTTATAATCATAAATCATCTTACATAATGGCAAGATAATTATTATTTCCCTTGTGTTGATAATATAAAGCGTTTGTATTTGTTTCTCAGTACGTCATTATGAACACAGACTTTTTCCTATGAACCTATAAGCGTGGGTTTAACTTTTACTTTATTGTAAGGGTCATTTGACTTCATAATCAGCTTCAATTACATCTGCAGTTATCATAGATAAAGTACACTCACTTGAGACTTCCACATCAGACTAATTTAACAATAAGGTCGCAAATTGACGCTCGAATATCTCCAAAACCTTTCTTATATTACTGCTGCATTATTGTGTTAAAAATGAAATATATGTAGATGGTTTTGGACGATATTGCACAATTCTCGGTATTTGTCATGGTTAGGCGAAAATATATTCAACTCAATTGTTCTCCCAGTAGGCTATATATTGAGTAATATTTATGATAAAACGCGTTGCTCAAATTTCCCGTGCCTTGGCATATTAGCCCTTTCTTAAACAAACGAAAAACGCTTTTATAACAACCAAGGTCTATGTAGGGCGTGTGTAAGTAAGAGTATGCGTGTTATAGAGAAAAATTGACTGAAATAAATAACATACTTCATCCAGAGCTTTTTGCCTTGTAAAATTAAGTATGATTATCCTCTTCGTGCACTCTCATGTCATAACATCTAGGTCTATTTTCGAATTACAACTCTATAGCTCTTGTAAATATATTGACTGCAATAATATTTAACTATTTTCCTCTTTTTATATGGAACTGGTGGTATAGTCATAAATTAGAACTGAAGATAACAACAAAAAGCTAAATCTGCACTTTTGCCATACGATAGACAACGATGAATTCGACTTATGTCTTATAAACACACCCAACAAATACACTTGTGTATAGTGACGACATACGGAGTGGTTTAAGCAGAGATACAAGAATATTCGACGTGACTACATAACCTGGATATTGTAAGGCTGACTTTTATTAATCAGCTACAGCGATACCATATGTACCTTACATTATGACACCACCGACACACCCTGTTCTTCACTTCCAACAACTTTCTCATGATTTATTCTCACATAGACGTAGGCTCTCTGCAATAGATGCGGTATACCGATGATTATGCAAAATAGCCTCTCAATAGCATTATATGTGGGAAACTGAGGTTTAGCCCGGACACAAGTGATCACGCACTTTTGCGGAGCATGCGATTGTGTGTGAAAAAGGTGCATTTCTAACGACGCTTTTTTGTACTTCTCCTATTCTCTTAATTGGCTAGTGCACCGAAACTATCTGTTTAACTATTGCAATACTCTTTTAAATACATATATTTACAATTCTATTCTGGGCCATTAGCTTTTCCCCACGTGGAAGAACCAGTACGGATTGTTTCTCCAGGTCTTAACAAACAGACATATTTGTTGACGGTTTACCCCTTTTTAAACGAATCGTTTTTGACCTAGACAGAGCAGTGCGTAACTAGTATTTAAAGAATGGTGCGCTTCTGCATGGCTAACATGTGTTCTACATTTTCTCAGAAGGGAGTGCAATCGTGACCCCACTCCAACAAGTTATAGTCATTTATGCTATCATTGCTCTGTTTACATCACCATGTTATACCCCAACGTCACCGGCACGCCTCTCTCCACAAATAAGTCCACATGCTTTATCGCGTTATAGAATCCTATACGGCTTTTTCTGTCTTAGGCATTTATATCTATAATAATCAAGAACTCATAAGTAAAGTGCAAAAACATATCATGCAAGGAGGACCTGTGCTCGATGTCACTCATATATTTACTATTTTCTATAGAAACTAATTTCATTTCTTCATTAGAGTAGCATGATACACTGCAGATAATGTTAAAGTTCATGTAGTTCATGTAACAATCTTTTATAATGTATACTAATATATATATTATCTATATATATACATATATATATATATACTCTCTATTAAATATTCATAGTTTATCTATATTCTATATATATATATATAATCATTTATTACATATTCATATATCTATCTTATAATTATATCTATTAATATACTATCTATCATTCTATCATTATTATATATACTAATCTAGGTTTGATAATACTTTATATTTAACATTAAATACATTTACTATAATATTAATATATATATTATTATCTGTATTCATATTAATACTATTATATTATATATATCTATCTCTATTAATCTATTTTTATATCTGTATATATTATAATTATATTTTATATATTTTAT
>JABUQX010025730.1:17500-32500 GCA_015478945.1 Trachelipus rathkii
TAAATTCCCCCAGTCTCTATTATAATTATTCCTTTTCACATACATCAAAAGAAGTTAAAAAACAATATAAACAGTGCAGCCATAAAAACACTTCTTCCCCAGGGTACTTTCAACTTCCTTTTTAATCACCCACCACCACTATCTCCCTTCCTCAGTTCTAACATTAACAAATAAGCATGGCTCTAACAGTATGTAGTATCATTATTTACTACTTACTTTAATTACCTACATACCCATATTTAATATATACCCTCCATTTTACTTCTCCATTATCATCATTTATAGCACCGTGAGTATTTATATTAGGATTATTATAATATAGAATTATTCAAATGCACCATTGTTTAGGTTTGCTGGCTAATTATCTACAAAGGATATCTTCTCCATATGTCACAGCATCTCATCCGTAGACCATTCTTCCTAAATGAATTATAATATAATAGGTCGTATCGACTCAATTCTCTTCCTATATAACACCCATCGGCTTCTCTCAGATCTTACTGACCTAACCTTATCTCTCTTACCAACTCTTCACATCTCCAAATCTCTATTTCCAGATTCCATCAGTGAAATTACCTCTTAACTATTATTTACTATATGGTCTTCCTGCACTCTACGTATTAATCGTAATTTATATTGGCTTATGGCGTACTTCACCTTAGCCGGGCATCCATCCTCTCGTTCCTAACACTTGTTCATTATATACAAACTGATTGGTATCTCCCGTCTTTCAGCTCCTGATTCCTTCCCTTATCCATCCTTTATACCGTATAACTCCACTGACTCACTTGTTACCAATCCTCTTCTTGAGAGCTACTACGCCTCTCATTATCTATGTAAGCCCCTACTTCAAAGAATCCCCATCGTTTATCTTCCTCCACCTTTCCTCCCGTCCTTGCTTTACCGCCCCTTTACTACGTCTGATATATACTTGATCATTTAGACTTTTAATCCTGGTGCTTCGGGATTCGACATTAGCAGAGCGTCAAATAGAGTAATTTATAAACGTTCCATGCATATTACATTATTCGGGTCGGTTGCTGGTTCTACTACATAGTAAATTCTCTATTCCAGGGTCTAGTCTATATATTCATAGACGCATTGGTGTGGGTCATAATACGCTCCCATAGTCGCCATTGCGAAATACATTGGAATGCATGTCTCGTCCCATCATTCACGTATTATAGTCGCCTGCCATTTCCTGCCGGTCACTTTAATGCTGATTTGGACCAACGAACTATGCCGCGTGCTCTCGGCAGACCTTGCCTTGCATCATGATTCCTCCGATCTGGTTCATCTATAGATGAGCTGAGCTCGTGTGCTTAGAGCTACGTGCTCTCATTTATTAGGTCACGTTGCTTGTATGTAGAAGGGTGTGTTTAGTTGGCTACTGCTTCGGTGTGCCACCAGTGGAGTTATTCGTTACCGCGGCCGTAGTCGTATAGTTCCTTACCTAAGCAGCTAACAAGGAGCTGTCCGCTCCACGTCCGGATGACATTGCTTCACTGACAAAGTTCTTGGCGGTTTGTAATGTCAGTTATTACGCCATGGTCTATTTAGGGTTTTGCCTCACGTTGCAGGGTCTTTGCAGTTGCAGAATATTAATTTTAGTGTTGCTCCGGCCGTGCTGTGCAACTGTCTTCCACCTGTGAGACACTGCCTACTCTTTATTCTCTGTCTGCAGTACTCTATCCTTGACCACTTACTCCTTATAGCTTCCATTAGGTCACGCCACCACCTAGTGCAACATTAGATCCGCATTCCTAATGAAACACGCCCAGGATAGCACCTGTACCTAGTTAGTTAGACTCACATTTGACTTGTAGCGGTGAACGACTAGCATGAAGTGACTCTATCACCGATGTGGAGCGATAATGGTAGTGGCGGTTATAAAGTGAGTCAGCATAACCTTTTATATTACGTTAAAAGATGATTACGAACTCGCTTAGATATCGTGTTAGATTTAAATATAGGGGGTTTCAATTTATATTATGTTTAGAGACGCGTAGACTAACAAAATTTCGGTTCCATAGTTGCTCTTCAAGCCATGAGATATTTATATATATATATTATAATATTATTATTATATATGATTATAGTTATAAATAGTAGATTTAATATTTATATATTAATATAGTATAGTTATTATTAATAATTGAATAGATATAGATTATATATATTAATATTAATTATAAATTATATATAGTTAGTTATTAATATTATAGAATTAATGTATTATAATAATTATTATATTTAATTAATAGACATATTATAAATAATAGTATCATAATATATATTTATAAGTTATTGAATTAATATATTTATATATATTGAAATTATAGTTATTATACATTATATATTAAGTATTATTATATATTATATATATTTAATCAGTAGAAAACTAGTTACATCTATTATACATTATTTAAATGAATATATATGTGTTAATAATTGAGAGTTCAAATAATTACTATATTAGATTAGAGCATGAAACATATTATATTATATTTTTATTTCAAATGATTATTCGATGTTTATCATTGTTATATATATATATATAATATAGTTATTTACAGATATATATATATATTGATATTATATTACTATATTAATATTATTACTTTTCACCTATTATATAGATTATAATATATATTAAATTATTAGATGAGTAGTAGATATTTATATTTACGTAAGTTATATAATTAATATAGATTTAAATAGCTGTTAGAGATATATTATATAGTATATATAATTATTTTTTATATTACAATTAATCAAAATTCATGTACTTAATATACAGGAAACAGATATTAGAGTATATATAATTAATTTGAATAACTATATTTATTTTTTTCTAGTTTATTTATTTATTTCATCAATTTGTATCTTAGTAAAATATAAAATACCAATTAATAATAAAATAACTGTTTTTATGGATTCTTTATCAGTTTTCAATTGCTCTAGCACCATTCCTTGCAAAACTATTCATTTTTTAATGCACAAAATATAGAAACCCTGATTATATATTATTATTGTAATTCATTATATTAATTATGATATAGATATATATTAAGTATAAATGTAAGTAGATAGATTTAGAGAGATGTAGCTGCCAGATATTAAATCAGTTATTGCAAGATTGGAGTACACATATATATGATATTATAATATATGAAATAATATATACGGTAAGGATTTGAGTTATTTATTGATTATACATGGTTGTTATATTTATATTGATTATACTATTTTATATTATATCCATATATATATATTTATAGTGTTATATATTTAAACAAATATTATTAATTAATATATAGAATATTTATATATAAAATAATTATTAAATATGAATTGTATTATTATAATAATATTATTATTATTATATTAAATATTATTATAGTACTTATATAACTATTATTATTGTTTGAATATATTATATTATATAAAGAATATAGATATATTTTATATATATGATAATATCGATTATTATTATTCCTTTATGATATAGTGATATAATAGATGATATTATAATATATGATGAATGTATATTATATATATATATATATATATAGTATTAAGTAATAGAAACGTTTATATTATATTAAGTTATATTATATTAATATATTTATATTAAGTATGGTGATAATAGTTATAAATTAAGATTGTTATATATTATTTAGTATATTTTATATTTTTATATGGGTTAATAATATTTGTTAATATAGATATTTAAATATATATTATATTTTGTAGAATTTTTAGATTTAAAATATGTTATATATTATAAGTATAAATATTATTATTAAGTCGTTGTTTCGTATATATTGAAATATGTTGTTATTTGGTATTCATAATCATGTTTTTTATTTTTTTATTAAATGGGTTTGTATTATCATCACTATATTTTATATTATTAATATATATATATATAACACTCACTTATTTTATTTATGTAATATTATTTTTTTTATATTTATTTTAAATTTTTTATATTTTTTATTTTTATTATTTTATATCATATAGTACTTCTACCATGATAAATATATAATAATATAGTATATATATATATTTATATATATTTATATATAAATTCATTATATTTACTATTAGTTATTATATATAATAGTTAATATACATATATATTATGATTTTTATTATATTCAGCATCTTATGTCTTAAGTAATTTATATAATATTATGTAGTAAATATTATTATTTATTATAATATAAATTATAGTACTATTATAGGTATAATATGTATATAAGTAAAGATTAGTTATAGGTATATAGAATGTATAGAATTCTATTTAACTACTCAATTATATATATTATTTACAACCTTTATATTATTAGTGTAAGTATAGTACTTTATTACGTATTATAATTATTAATTATAGCTATTATATTTATATAGCATATATTATAATATATATATATATATATATATTATATTATTATTAGTATATATAACAATATATTATATAAATTGATATATATATATATATATATATATATATTATATAATATATATAATATATATATTAATATATATTATATATATATTATATATATATAATATAATTTATATTATTATATATATATAATTTTGGGTTTATATATATGTATAGTTATATTAATATATTATATATATATAACCTAAAGATACTGTGTTTAACACTAATTAAACTTAATATTATAAATTTTATTTTTACATTGAATTATTCATCTTTACTATAGAAATTAATAAAAGTAGTTGTCAATTATATAATATTAATTATTATATTATGATAATATAACTACTATTATAAATATATATATCTATCATTATAATATTATATTTATAATTATTACTAGAAATAATAATATATATTATATATATATATATATATTATTATATTATATATATAATTAATCTAATAATATATATATTATTATAGTAATATTATTAATTACTAATATTAATTATATATATATATAATTATAATATAGTGTATATATATATATAAATTATAAGACTTATATATATAATATAATTAATATATAAGTATATAATATTACCATATATATATAACGATATGTTAAATAATGTATATAAAAAGTTATACATGCTGTCAATATATAAATATATATATATGTTATATAAATAAACTTTAATAGTATTCTATTATATATAATGAATATTATATTAATAATATAGTAATATATATATATTATATTGATTATGACATATTACATAAAAATATATATATATATAATGATATAGTTATATATAATATATATTATATTATATATACTATATATAATACATATATATAATATATATATAATAGAATAAATAATATGATATATATATATGTTATATAATATATAATTATAAGTATATATATATATAGTATATTATATTAATATATATTATTATATGATATATAGTATATCTATATATATATCAGTAATAATTTTAAGTATATAATATATTATATATTTTATATACTCATATACATTATTATTATATATAATTATATATATATATAATGAATTATATATATATAATATTATATTATAATATAATATAATATATATAAACATGATTATATATATATATATAGTATGTACGTAATAGTTATATAAGTATAATAATAATGTGGTTGTGTGCGCGCTGTGTGTGGTGTGTGTGGTGTGTGTGTACTTGCGTGTACATAAAAGGGTGATGAAAATAGTTGGCTATATATTGTTCCAGATCCT
Organism: Trachelipus rathkii; assembly: GCA_015478945.1. Lineage (NCBI taxonomy): Eukaryota > Metazoa > Arthropoda > Malacostraca > Isopoda > Trachelipodidae > Trachelipus > Trachelipus rathkii. Next base: position 23,245 of record JABUQX010025730.1, read on the forward strand.
TATTTATCAATATAATCTTAAAGGGGCTAATAATCAATAAAGCTTAATTAAGCAAGTTTGACATTAGCAACAAGAATAGTTAAAAGGTAAATTCTCATTCTCAGCCCAAATTAAAATAACTATAGATATTAACATACGTACGTATATTATTATAGATATATAATATATAATATATATATATATTATATATAATAATATATAGAGATGTGTTTTAATAATATATATAATATTATATTATATATATATATATATATATATATATCATATATATTATATATATATAATATATATATTAAATCGGATAGCGGTCGAGGCTTTACGGGGAAGCCCAGGAGGCCGGCCTCTCTAAAAAAAATAAAAGCAACTAATGAAATGAAATAATTCAATTTACTATTTATTCCAACCCTTCCAATATTTTTCAATATTGCATATTTTAGCAAGTGCTGCTAATTTGCCATTAAAGAATCATTTTATAATGCAGATGAAACATGTATACTACTCAGGATCATTGACTGGAGGAATTTTTATTTGTGCCTCCAAGAAAGCATAACTATAATGCTTTCAAAACACATAATGCTTTCAAAACACTGGTCATGGCAACGTAAAAGAAACCTTATTTCTTGTAATTTTGTCTATCTTTGTAGGATTTTTCTCCAAAAAGCCCCTCCTCTCTGTGAAATTGCAAAATCCAAATTTTTTATAAAATTAAATTAATAAAAAAATTATATTAAGTAATTTATATATATACTATAATATTATATATATATTATATAAAAATATAACTAAAAAAAAAAAATAATATAATTTATATATATATATAATATATATAGTATATATATATTATGTGAATATATATATTAATTATATAGTATTTAATATCATTAATATAATGTATATAATATTGAGAGAGAGGGAGAGGAGAGTAGTTTATACTAAATTTACTATTAATTTTGTTAATAATTTTAGTTTCAATTTTTGAATCTTGTTAAATAATGAACTTTTCTGGTTAACTTTAGCAGTTTCAAATGGAAAGGAGGACAAAATAAACCTTTAATTTTTCGAATAATATAAAAATTATAGAACTGAACTATATTTACCCTATTTTTAGTTCATACATTAATTAAATAATATCAATTAAATTCTTTCAAAAATATAACGAAACAACCTTTATACAACAGGAAGTCATAAACATTTCGCTAATGCGAAGAATGCAAGACAGGGGCTCCTTGAGGAGGCAAAGGTTTCTTCTGTTTCAAAAGGACTTCTTACTCGGAGGCAAGGTCTAAAATTTATATTATCAACTCAGCTTAAAAAGAAATTTAAGCACATTATTATTCAGCGCATCTGAGTTCATGTAATTTACTCATTTTTATTTATATATAAATGTTAATATAAATAATTTATTTATAAATTTGAGTTATCCATTCTTACAGTTCTCTTTTAGTCTTGGGCATATACAGTTTTATGGGTATTTTATTGTTTTCCTTTCAAATCAGATATTTAAATTTAAATAATATGAATTTATTTTTATCTATTGTGAAAAAGATAAATAAATGTTTATTTTAATTTTTTTTACGTTAATTTAAACAGTGATTTTCATTAGATTCTTAGACAGGAAGAAAAAAACAAAACTTGTAAAATAATTAAATTCATCGAATATGTAGTGTATATCCAGTCTTGAATTTGCCTCCTGTATTAGTGTTTGTGATGAGTACTAGCGTTAACATTAAATTGATTAAAATAAAATATTAAATGGCGATGATGCTTACACTTTTGTTTAAATTTTAACATAATCTTTACATTATACTATGTATGGTATTTTCACATGACCTAATTCTCAGCCAAAAAATAAGTGAATTTTTTTCAGATGTGCACTTTAGAAATAAATAATATTTCTTTTCATTTCTATAGTTACTACAACTCGACTATGCACGTAGCGTAGCACGAGTGTAAGGAGTCCCCCTGATTATAATTATATAATATATATTATATATAATAATAATATATATTATATATATATTTGTAAAGCCATGATATTATATAGAAAAATGAATTTATCATCTTCAAATTCGAATGTAATAAAATATTATATTTTATTCTTTAGTGAAGTCCTCGTCCCGATATTTTCGGTTTTCACAGAGCCGAACTTGGAGCTAATATGATTATAATATTTATATAATATATTATATATTACTTATTTTGTAATATATTTATTATACAATAGGAGATATAATATATATAATAGATATATAGTATTATTTTTATTTTATTTATCTATATGTATTATTTAATTTAAATATTATTTATTATATTATTTTTAATTTTATTTAAGTTAATATATTTAATATATATAATTATATTATATATTGTAATATAAAGTAGTATATATATATATATAAGTATTATTATATTATATAGTATATATAATATATATGTATTATATATATATTAGTATATAATATTAATATATTATATTTATATTTAATATAGTAATATTATAGTATATTTTCAATATATATATATATATATAATAATATATTCTATGATATATATATATATATAGTATATATCTATATAATATATCTATATAATATTTATATTATATACATTACATATATTATGCCCCTAGTATAAATTTTCTCTTTTCCATAGTTCTCTAAGGATCCTTAACACTCTTCTTTCACCCTCAGTAACCCTATGGTCATCTCTTCTTTCATCTACCAATCTTGTCGGTACCGATTTGTATCCTTCCATAAGCATTATTATATCTCCTTAAGCCACTACACGATCACCATTGCCAACCTTTTCTGTTGATTGTTGTGCTTCATGGAATCCAGGCCCGTGATTCTATCCTTTCGCTTTCTTCAAAGCATTTATATCATTTTTTGAAATATGTTTCACACTTTTATACCTAATTTACTTCCTTCTTAATATTCTCTACTAATTTTAACTTTTCTTCTTTCCACATCTTCATCTACCTTCCAGCGTTTAAGTATTCCTTGAAATGTTTCTCATCCCAGTAATTTTTTTTTTGAAATACCTTCCGCTATGATACTCGAGAAGCACGCATTAAAAAGCAATTTAATATTAGTTAATTCATATTCGAACCCTTTTTATAATCCTTTCAAAATAGTTTACTTCTTTAATGATAGTTTTCAACTACCTTTCCACTGCAACTTTCACCCGCATTTCTCTGTGAGTTTTCACTTTCCTATAACTTCATTTCGCACTCTCTTGTATTGCTCCCATGTTTCCTGGCTATTAGAGACAAATCATGCATAAACTTCATTTTTCCTTTTAATCAAAGAGTCTCCAATTCTTTACTCCACCATTCACTTCTTTTCAATTTACTTTTACCACCAATCTTTGATCACACGCCAAAATTTGCCTTGTAATCTTAACACTTTATTTTCTCTTACAGAAATGATTTCACTCCTCTTTCTGTAGCTAATGTCTATGTCTCTCTTTTTCTGTTATTATTCCTCATTTTTCTTCTAATAACCTTTCGTATTCTAATTTGATATATTCTTCATTTTTCATTTCTCTACTCTTGTAATCTTCTAAACTCTTCCAAATCTCCCATTTTTTTCTCATCTCTCATTCACCCTTAACTTTACTTTTACCAAACGAAGATTAGATAGATATACCCCCATACTGTTCGCTCATCAATGATGTTTATCCACATTATCGAAGGGTATATGATATAAATATGATATATAATAATATATATATATATAGTATACTACTACATATATTAAGATATATATGTATATAGTCTTTATATATATATATCATATTAGTATTATAATTATATAGTATATATATATGTTTAGTATAAAGTAGTTACGATAATACATCTACATACTATACATACATACTATACGTACATACATAGAATAATCATTTTACATACAGTACATATCATATCATAACAGTACATTACATATAGCTACATACATTACATATCATCCATACATACAAATACATACATACATACATACATACATACATACATAGTCCAAATTATAGCTTAATTTTTGTACCTAATTTTTCATTTCCTTTTTTTATTTTCCTTGGCCTATTTAGTTATTTTTTTTATTCTATTATTTTTTTTATTCTATTATTTTTTTATTCTATTATTATATTTTAATGATTAATGATCGACTTGAAAATCTCGTCCGAGAGTTTGGAATTTTTGTTTTGTTTCCTTACTTTTTTTTTGGTTTAAAAAGAAAAGTGTTCATTTTTCGCTCAGGATTTTATCTCCCTTGGGGGCTTCACCGCTAAGTGCTTCCTCAAAGTGCTTCTCCATTTACTTAAGCAGACTTTTTTATGAAGTTTGGAAGACTTGCCTGAATTACTTCTTCAAACATACATATTTATTTTTATTTCATTTAATCTTCAAACTTTGGTTTAGTTTCGATTTTCATTTGGATAATGGTGCAAAATACTATTTATAATAATATATAATAAATGGAATAATAATAATATTAATAATAAGATAATAAATAAAAAATAAAAACTTGATTAAAATAATAAAAATAATAAAATAATATAATAAATAGTGTATATATAACAATAAATAAATATTATATATTATCTTATTTAATATATTATATTATATGTATTTATTTATATTATTGTTGGATTATAATTTTTTTTTATTAATCTTATTAAGGTTACGCCACTACAATAGATTTTTTTATTATTAAATATTATTATTATATTATATGTATTATATTATTATTATTATTATTTTTATTATTATTATTATTATTATTTTACACTCCAAGCGATCCTCTAATACCTTCATCCATGGTTCCATACTAATCCCTTTTCCTATTAACATGTCCTTTACTCCATCAAATTCAGATTCAAACTCCAAATCATGCAGTTTTTTGTTTGAATCAGCCATTAACAAGGTATCGTTAGAAAATAACTGGGAGCTAATTTCTGAATTACTCTCATGCAGATTCATATAAGCTCATTTCCCAATTCTATCCATATTCCTAACTAAAATATCTTCTCTTTCAAACCTACTCCTACTTCAGATAACTCACCTTCCCTCCTCTTAATCCTGAGACTGCTCAACTGTTCTTTTAAAATCCTCTAATCGCATTTAACAATATTTCATTTACTCCATGACTTTCCAATATTCTCCACAACTTCCATCTTTGAACTCTGTCGAATGACTTTTCAAAATAAAAGAGTCAAGCAGAAGCGTTTTTGTTTTTTCCTAGTTTTTCTCTACCAGTATTTCCAGGTAAAACGCCTAATCAACAAATCCAAGACTATCCCAAAACCACATTGTTCTTCAGAAATCTGTTTGTCTGAAATACTCTTTATCTTTTTATTAGCAATCGTCTATATACTTTACCTACTACATTCAATTATCTCATTTGTCTATAATTTGAGTACCCGTTATTGTTGCCTTTGTTCTTATAAGTTGATGAAGATTCGAGTTTTGCCAATCTTGTGCTACCTCGTATATTTTCGTAAATTTTTTCATTTTTGAACAAACTCATCGGATACTCCACGATACCATTACCTCTTTTATAAACATTTCCCGACATTTTGCAAGTATCTTTCCATTCCGCCGTTCATCCTTCTTTCTCTAACCAGATTTCACTTTCCTTGTTAGCATCATTTCGTGTATTCTTGTATTTATCCCATGTCACCCGGCTATTAACAGCAAATTATCTTGCAAAAACCTTATTTTAATAATGACCTCCAATTCTACACTCTACCGTTCACTACCTTTTTTTAACTATTACAATCAATCAGGAAACAAATTTGCCTTGTAGTTATCATTATTATTTCTTTAAACTAATTCAACCTCTCTTGCTCTGCTATTTCTCGTCTTTTTACTATTCCTTGTTTTTCTGCAAATGACCTTTCGAATTCTGCTGAATATTCTTCAATCTCTAAGTTCTCTTTTCTTATAACTTCTACACTCCTTCGAAATCCCAATCTTTCTTCCTCTTTCTTCCACCTTCCTTTCGTCTTTCATTTGGCTATTATCAAATTTTTATATATCCACAAAATATAAATTTTACAAGCGTTGATGTGGATGAGAAAACAGATGTGACATACATCATTAATATATATATAATATATATATATATATATATATATATATATATATATATATATATATATATATATATATATATATATATATATATATATATATATATATATATAATTTGAAAAAATGTGTAAGGAATGAAAGAGTTGGAAATAAAATTATATATTTTACTTTTGAATAAAGAATATATCTTTTTTTAAATCATTAAAAGAAAATAATTTATATTCTCCAATAATTAGATTAAAAAAACTTATATAATGAAAATAGAAATATAATACTAATGTATAAAACATCGGCGATTTTATTATTATTATTATTATTATTATTATTATTATTATTATTATTATTATTATTATTATTATTATTATTATTATTATTATTATTATTATTATTATTATTATTATTACTATTATTGTTACTAGTATTTTTATTATTATGATTATTATTATTATTATTATGTGTGTGTGTGTGTGTGTATTATTATTATTATTATTATTATTATTATTATTATTATTATTATTATTATTATTATTATTATTATTATTATTATTATTATTATTATTATTAATATTATTATTATGCCTAGTTGTAGTTGTAGTAATTATATATATGTATAACAATAATTAAGGACGTAGTAGTAGATTAGTAGTGGTGATGGCTATCAAAATAACTTTAATAGTGAGTGATAATATTAATAAGAGTAGTATTGTTCTTTTATTATGTTAAGTTAAAGAACTATAAAATATCAATAAATACAAGCAAGAAACAATAATCTTTAAGAATTACAATTTCTTGCCAATAAGAAATTCATTTTTGTTTATAATAAGAAAGTCAAAATTGGTCTTTAAAGGAAAAAGGAAGGAAAAACACTAGCCTTTGTTTATAGCATCAAGATTAAAACATTAAACGGGCTTTACACGTACGATTTTGAGCACGCTATTGATTCGGAAGGTTTTGAGTGATTTCCGAACAGCAAGCAGAAACGTTGCGCACATAAATATGGCGCTTAAAACGTAACACTCTTATCCCTTCGCATTATATACAGTTAAATACGGGCCCATTCATGAGTGTGCATATGAAGGCATATATCCCAGTTCATATAAACACCCCTGAATGGCGGGATGAGTTTTGAGAAGTTGAGTATTCCACACGCCAGACCACAGTTTCCCTATTATTATTTGTGTGTGTGTGTGTGTATTATTATTATTATTATTATTATTATTATTATTATTATTATTATTATTATTATTATTATTATTATTATTATTATTATTATTATTATTATTATTATTATTATTACTATTAGTAGTAGTAGTAGTAGTAGTAGTAGTAGTATATATAATATGTTTATCTATATATATACATATATATATATATATATATATATATATATACTATATATATATATATATATATACATTTACAGAGGTCACCACCACTCACGGGCAGAGCCCTAATCGAGGAGGGCTATTATTATTAATATTGTCCTTCTCACAACTATCATCATAATCACATATTATTATTCAGGCTATCTAAATACCTTCATACTTATCACTGTCAATGGTTAGACTCATCTGAACAAAACAGAAGCTTCAGTTGCCCTAGTCTCGTATCGGTATTTCTTTAGATAGTTTCTCTTCTTCGTCAAAAAATATATCGTGTTGATCGTTAATTCCCTCATCAATGTCCGAATCTTGGTTTAAGTACATGACTCTACTAATTTTTTTTGCCAAGAATTTTCTTGTTTTTATTTTGCATTATTTCACTGTGGTGTGGTTTTCTTCGTCCTTAATGCAGGTTTGATTCGCAATTTTATTCGTTTTCTTTTCGCAAGGGTCAGGATTGTCAGTATCATTACTTCTAAGAGCTTCCACTTGTAAATTTATTAAAAGGTTTGAATCCATTGTTCTAACCATATGTTGCGTGGGCAACAATTTTGCCACGATATATATATATATATATATATATATATATCTTTCTTCTCTTTATTTTTATAGAGATATCTGTGTATATATAATTAATAGATCTATATATATATATATATATATATATATATATATATATATATATATTCTTCATATATATATATATATATATATATATATATATATATATATATATATATATATATATATATATATATAATATGTATAATATATATATTATATAATAATAATAATATATAATAATAATATATAATAATAATATATAATAATAATAATATATGTAATTATAATAATAATAATAATATTAATAATAATATATAATAATAATAACCAATAATAATAATAATATATAATAATAATAATATATAATAATAATTATAAGTTAATATAATAATAATAATAATAATAATATATATATATATATATATAATAATATATAATAATAATAATAATAATATATATATATATATACATATAAATATAATAATAATAATATATATAACTAATATATGTAATAATATGTAATATAACATATAATAATAATAATAATAATAATAATAGCATATATAATAATATAATAATATGTATTTATGTATATATATATAATAATATGTATATAATATATAATATATGTAATAATATATATATAATAATATATGTAATAATATATATGTATATATATATATAATAATAATATATATATATATATATATATATATATATATATATATATTATTTAATAAGTAACTGAAAAGCGTTAGAGAGAGCAAGCATGAAAGCTTGCTGTGTAGTAATTGTTTAAATGTTAAATAATTAAGTGTTATTAATTTTATTTTCCATTTCATTATTTTAAAAATATTTCGAAAACATTTTTTCTTGTTATGACAACAAAAGAATTAATTTAAATTCGGTTAATATGTAAACGGTAAACACTAGATTTACTACAGGAAAAAAATAATTTAAAATTTTTTATGTTAAAATAATAATAACATTAGAAAAAGTAGCGCGCTCAGAATTGTGCCCGTGAAGATCGCTTAATTGCACGTACTCCATTGAAAGCGTATTTGAGCGGAGGCTTCTTACTAACGCTCTTAAAATTGGGCTTCGGATTAGCTTTACACAAACTTTTGAACTTGGGTTGGTAGAGGGCAGTAAATTTCAGCACCGCACCGCACCGCACCGCACCGCACCGCACCGCACCGCACCGCACCGCACCGCACCG
>JABUQX010025730.1:37500-40000 GCA_015478945.1 Trachelipus rathkii
TATGTATATATAATAATAATAATATGTAATAATAATATGTATATATATATTATATATATGTATATATATATATAATAATATATATATATGTATATAATATATATGTGTATATATATTTATATATATATATATACTTATACTATATAATATATATATATATAATATATAATAATAATATATATAACTATAATATAATATATATAATATATATATATATATACATATATATAATATATATAATAATATATATATAATAATAATATATATATAATATATATATATAATAATAATATCTATATATATATATAATAATATATATATATTAATAATAATATAATATAAATATATATATAATAATAATAATATATATATATATATATATATAATAATAATAATAACTAATATGTAATAATATATAATAATATAATAATAATAATAATAATAATATAATATATATATATATATGCTATATATATTTACTATATATAATATATATATATATATATATATATATATATATATAAAATTTTATAGTTTGTGTGCATTATAAATTGTAACTAGAGAATTATAAAATTTTATGTGTGATATTACGTGCATAATACAATTTAAAATATTTATTATTATTTACTACTATAATCATAATAGTCAACGATAAAATGAAAAAAATAGCATTTTAAGTTATTTTTAACTGTTTGTGTAGAATCTTTCTATTATTAATATTCCGGATCCACACATTTATTATGATAGCTAATCACAAGTTTTCAATTGTTAATATTTGAATTATAATTCTCAACATAATTTTTTTTTCATCAAAAATTAGAATTAAAAGTAATTTTTTACCTAAGCAAGGTTAGAAATTTCAGGGAATTAACCTTAATGTTTAAAATAAACCTTAATAAACCTTATTTGCAAATATTTTTCTTTATAATCCAATTATATACCGTAATGTAAAATCAAACGATTTTGCCTTATATTCACAAATCGTGTAAAATTTAAACCTTTTCATTGTTTTGCGTGTTAGATACTAACCCTTAAAGGATTTCTTAAACTCGCTTTATATGTTCAGCAAATAAAGGAGCAAAGGAGCATTTGACCAAAAATAATAATCAAATGAACAATTTGTTTGTGAGATTTTGGGTTTGGTCGAACATGGGCGTTAGTGACAACATTGACTTGGTTAATTAATTCTGTTTTATCAAGTTTCAACGTCTTTGATACTTATTATTGCTTACTCGAATTAATCTTAATTAATTCTGTTCGAATCTGTTTTCAACTTTGTTTCTGTGTTAAGTGCACCACTTATCAGGGTTTTTTTTTTAAAAATATTTCATAGTTATATTGCAAAAGCACAAATTTAGTCAGTAAATTACAAATACTAGCAAGGAAAGATTTGAACTATTAATAAATAATAATAATAATAATAATAATAATAATAATAATAATAATAATAATAATAATAATAATAATAATAATAATAATAATAATAATAATAATAATAATAATAATAATAATAATGTTAATAATAATAGTAATAATAGTAATAATAGTAATAATAATAATAATAATAATAATAATAATAATAATATTAATAATAATAATAATAATAATAATAATAATAATAATAATAATAATAATAATAATAATAATAATAATAATAATAATAATAATAATAATATTAAAAATAATAATAATAATATTAGTAAATGGTATAATAATAATAATAATAATAATAATAATAATAATAATAATAATAATAATAATAATAATAATAATAATAATAACCTGTTTTCAGCTATATATTATATATTATTATTATTATTGTGTGTGTGTATTATTATTATTATTATTATTATTATTATTATTATTATTATTATTATTATTATTATTATTATTATTATTATTATTATTATTATTATTATTATTATTATTATTATTATTATTATTATTATTATTATTATTATTAAAGTTACAATATTAATTCTTTCAATGTGTTTTTAATAACCATTTCAATTATTTTTGAAATATATGTTTTTCTTAAACAGTAAATGTTCAATAGAAGGTATTCAAATAATGAATGTAAGTGTATTTGTGTTTGCGTGTTTGTAAATGTGTGTGTGTGTGTTTTGTAAATAAAGGTTTCAATGACGAGTATGATTATTTAATTGAATTGAATTGCTATTGTTATTTTTTTTTATTATTATTATTTCAAAAGGTAACTTTCCTTACCATATATGTTTTTCTTATAATTTTAAATAATTTTCCTATTGTAAAAAAGAAAATGCTGAATAGTTATATATATATATATATATATATATTTATATATATATATATATATATATATATATATATATATATATATATATATATATATATATATATATATATATATATATATATATATATATATATATAATGGGATTTATGGTAACATTATACAAATACATAGTATTTTTATTTCAGTATCTTAAAAAAAAAATCTATTTTTTTAATTTGTTCTTAA
>JABUQX010025731.1:0-20000 GCA_015478945.1 Trachelipus rathkii
GAGTCAGGTTCCCTTTGTCACTAGGCATAAATTTTTGGGACTCACCTTTGATGGCCCCTCCCTCATTTGGAAGCCCCACATTCGGAGCCTCCAGTTACAGTGTTTGAATAGGCTCAATATGATGAGACGTTTGGCGGGTACTACATGGGGTGCCTCACAGAGCATGCTGCTCCACTTTTATATCATCTATATCAGAGCCAAGATAGATTATGGGAGTGTGGTGTACTCTTCTGCTTCCCCAACGACTCTGAAGTGCCTGGGGACCATACAAAATACTGCCATCCGGATTGCCCTGGGGGCTTTTCCTTCTTCTCCCATTCAGGCTTTGGAGGCGGAGGCTTGTCTTCCTCCTCTCAGTCTGCATTGGGAGGACCTGTTGGCTAGGAGATACGTCAGGTTGATGTCTGCATCAGTGTCCCATCCTTTCAAGGTTTTCTTTCGAGTTTGTGCATTGGGTTCCTTTGGCATGGGGAGTAGGAATATCCCCTTTCTCTCTCGAGCTAGGCGTACAGTGCGGTCTTATGGTTTGCAAGAGGTGCCTCTGGAGCCTGTTTCTTCCGCTTCTCTGTTACCACCTTATAGCGACCTGGGTTCTCTTTTCACTTTTACCTTCCCGCCGCCTTGGAGAAAGGATGGTCCTCCCGATTTGGGGCGATCCCTCTTTCGGGAAATCCTGCATACCTATAGTTCACATTTTCAGGTGTATACTGATGGTTCAAAAGTTCATATAGGATCCACTAGTTCTGCTGCCGCTGCTGTGTTTTTCTCAGACCTTTCCCTTACCCAAAATTGGAGGCTCTCCCCACTGCATTCGGTGACCTTCCTGGAACTATATGCCATTCTCAGGGCTTTACAGTTTGTGGTGGCCCATCTCTCTCCTCAATCAATTATACTCTTTTCTGACTCTAGTGCGGCCCTTCATATCATTGCTAACCTTCAGCCTACCAAATACAGGAGAATTCAGTTTCAAATTCATAGTATCATCAGTGGCATGTCTCCTAGCCAGGGTTGGGCACTACATTTCCACTGGGTTCCTTCCCACATTGGTATTGCAGGTAATGAAACTGCTGATGTATCTGCTAAATTGGCCCACCAACATCAATTCATTGAATCCTTTCCCTTGGAGTTGGCTGAATGGTATTCCTGCATTGGTAAGGAGATGAAGGCTGTTTGGAGAGAGGAGCTCGGTACTTTCCTTGGCACCCATCCCCTGGGACAACTGTATGGAGAGGGTGTTCAGTTTTCATTCCCCTGTGCTCGTCGCCTGGAGACTGCCATAACGAGATTGCGAATTGGGCATCTTGGCCTTAATGGGCACCTCTTTCGTTTGGGTCTTTCCGACACACCCCTCTGTCCATCTTGCAACAGTGCTCTTGAGGGTGTGGAGCACTTTCTCCTTCAGTGTGGCTCTTACTTGATAGCAAGGGAGGAGCTTCGGCTCTCCCTGCTGGGAGTGGGGGTTCCTCTTCTGACTGTTCCAGTTTTGCTAGGGAAGGTGAATGTGCCTCCCGTATATAGAGTTAAGGTACATCTGGCACTAATCCGCTATCTCAAGTGTACAGGTCAGTTGGGCAGGCTGTGATCTTTCTTGGGGTTTAGGTGGAATTAGGATCCAGTGGGGGTCTTGCAGACCGGGATATCAGTGTTTGGCTGGTGGGGAGGGTTTCCTAGGTAATTTCAATCATACTAGGTTCACAGCAACTCGCAACACCGTGAGATCCAGGCGGTGAGTATTCTTTAGGGACATTTGCTATAGCTTCCTGAAGTGGCCCAGGGCTGAGGGGGACCTGTGAGGTCCCCAAGAAGTCCTCAAATTCATCAAGTAATCAAGTAAGTAAGTAAGAATATAATACATAATATATAATAATATATAATATATAATATTATTATTAATCTTTGGTTATAGCGTGAATCTTGATGTATAAACACGCCTGTGCATTATAGGGTTAGTATTTAGTAAAATATCCATTTATTCAATGTGTTTCATTATTCATATGTAGGTTGTTACCAGTAGAATCGATCTGAGAGTAGAATCGATCTGAGAGTAGTTTGTAACAAGCCTACTTTGAATGTGAAACAGAAAATGGAAAGTAGGCCTAGGTCAGCCCTATAATATAATTAGGAAATAGGCCTAGATAAACCCTATAATAGAATTAAGAAATAGGCCTAGATAAACTCTAAAATAGAATTAGAACAAGCCTATTATATTGTTAAATATGGATTTGTCAATGCAGAAAATTGATTCACTTCAAGGTAAGACCAACTGGGAAGATTGGAAGCATCTTATGCAAATAAGGCTAAGTGGTATACCAGATGCAATAGAAGCAATCAATGGTAAATTAGAAAAGCCACAAGAACCCAGTATTGAAGCAACAGTTGAAGAGAAAAATGCATACAAAAAGAAATTAGACAAATTCAATAAAACTCAATCAGATGTAATGTTTTTGATGGTTTCAACCTTAAGCCAAAGTATTAGAAGTCAAATAAGGAATCTTTTGAAGCCAGATGAAGTATGGAAGGAACTTCACAATCTTTTTGCAGGAGTTGAAGAAAACAAAGTTTACAATGTTTGTTCACAGTTTTTTTCTTACACATGGAATGAGAAATTAGACAAGGCTGGAAATTTATCTTCAATAAGACAGCTCTGGAAGAAATTGTCAAAATTCAAGAGAAGAATGAAGGTACATTGCCAGAGATATTTCTCGTATGTAAGATTTTTAGGATTATTCAAATTTTCAAACTACATGGCTCTTTTGGGATTTTTTTTTTTTGAAACTGGCGCCTTATAGGCGATCATAAGCACACAAAAAAATAATAATGTAATTCTAATAATAATAGTTTTATTAAAGTTTGAATAACGCTCAGTCACCCGACCTTGGAGGGGTGAAGCGGACCACCATTGAGGGGTGAATCGGACCATCTGTTTAAATTCCTTACTATCAATTCACTTTTATATTTTAATTTTTACTTAATATAATAATTATTTATCATATTAAAATTCATAATAAGTAATAAAAATGTCAATAATGATAAATAAAATAAGAATTAAAATAAGGTGGTCCGATTCACCCCTCTCCGCTCAAAAATTTTGACACATTTTTGAATTCGTTTTTTTTATTAAAATTTCATTTTTTAAAAAATTTTTCACTTAATATAAGTAACTTTTTATTATATTTAAATTAATTATACATAATAAAAATGTCAATAATAATACGTAAAATACGAAAAACAATGGTGGTCCGAGTCACCCCTCCATCAATTTTTACAGCGGGGTGAATTGGACCAAGTTAGGCCCCGTGATTTTGCCACTAATACTGTTTGGATCAAAAATTTACTTTGCCAGTTTAAAGCTAACATACTCGAGTGTATCCACTGAAAAAATAATTAAAATCCATCCACAATTTTTCATTTTATAAAGTTAAAAAAACTCACCTTTTTCAAAAGTGAAATTCTATTGAAGGACATTTTGTACCCTTATTTCTAACATTTTTTAAAAATATAAAAACTTTCTAGAATCAAAGATGATCTATATAAAACTTGTAGTACTCCCACATGGCTATTAAATGAGCAAATTTTTTTTTATTTTTTATTTTATTTATTTAGAGTGGACCGAATCACCCCTCCTAAAGAGGCGGGCCCGGTCACCCCGCCCGACGCTATTTCTCATATGTAAGATTTTTGAAATTTTGCCAAAGGATTATTCAAATTTCCAAACTACATGGCTCATGATTCATATTAATAGAAAAGAAAGAAGTATAGATAATCTGGTAACTTGGCTTTGCACAGAAGCAAATAAGATGATATCAAAGGTTAAGTCAGAAAATCAAGAAGCGTTAACAATAAAAGGAAACTTCAGAGAAAATAGTACCAAAGATAAAATGAAGAAATTTCCTTGCAACTACTGCCATTTAAAAGATCACTGGATCAAAAATTGCAGAAAATGAATTGCAGATGGTAGACCAGAAAGAAAAATAAAGCCAGAAAGAAATGCAAATTTTGAAAATAAAGAAAATTCAAAAGCTAAAACCGAAGTTAAAGCTTTTATGTTAGCAGTAGATGAACAAGTTTTTATTTCTGAAGAAAATGATAGAGAAAATTGGTATTTTGATAATGGTGCTACAAAATACATAACAAATGAGAAAACTTATTTTAAAACCTATAATGAATTCGAGCATTCAGTCAAGGTAAAATCAGCAAATGGGCAGGAAGCGAATGTGTTAGGATATGGAATAATTGAAGTAGAATCAGTTGTAGATGGAAAAATATCTCAATTATTTTTGAATGATGAGTGGTATGGTCCTGATATTAAGAAAAAATTTATTTGCAGTATTGGCATCTCATGATAAGAATCCAAACAGTAAATTTATATCTGGATCAAGTGTATGTAGATTTATGGTAGACAAAAAAGCCTATTTTAATGGCTATCATAAACGAAAGGAAGGGCTATTCAAAGTTGCAATGAAAGCTAAAATTTATATACCAGAAATAAATGCACTTGAAGAAAAGGATCTATTACAGTTATATCATGAAAGAATGGGACATCAGGATAGAAGACACATAAGAAAGAAATCTGATCAAAAGAGAACTTAATATTGAAACTCACTTTGATAACAAAAATTGTAGCATCAGGCGGGGTGACCAGGCCTGCCTCTTTAGGAGGGGTGATTCGGTCCACTCTAAATAAAATAAAAAATAATAATAATAAAAAAAAAAAATTTCGCTCATTTAATAGCCACGCAGTAGTACTACAAGTTTTATTTAGATCATCTTTAATTCTAGAAAGTTTTTATATTTTTAAAAAATATAATAAATTAGGGTACAAAATGCCCTTCAATAGAATTTCACTTTTGAAAAATGTGAGTTTTTTTAACTTCGTTATAAAATGAAAAATTGTGGAAGGATTTTAATTATTTTTTCAGTGTATCCACTCGAGTATGTTAGCTTTAAACTGGCAAAGTAAATTTTTGATCCAAACAGTATTAGTTTCAAAATCACGGGGCCTAACTTGTCTGATTCACCCCGCCGTAAAAGTTGATGAAGGTGTGAATCGGACCACCATTGCTTTTCG
Source organism: Trachelipus rathkii (assembly GCA_015478945.1). Classification (NCBI taxonomy): domain Eukaryota; kingdom Metazoa; phylum Arthropoda; class Malacostraca; order Isopoda; family Trachelipodidae; genus Trachelipus; species Trachelipus rathkii. Next base: position 5,069 of record JABUQX010025731.1, read on the forward strand.
TATTTTACGTATTATTAGTGACATTTTTATTACGTATAATTAATTTAAATATAATAAATAGTTATTTATATTAAATAAAAATTAAAATAAAAAATGAAATTTATATAAAAAATACGAATTCAAAGTGTCAAAATTTTTGAGCGGAGAGGGGTGAATCGGACCACCTTATTTTTATTCTTATTTTATTTATCATTATTGACATTTTTATTACTTATTACGAATTTTAATATGATAAATAATTATTATATTAAGCAAAAATTAAAATATAAAATTGAATTGATACGTAAAAGAGGAATTTAAACAGATGGTCCGATTCACCCCTCAATGGTGGTCCGATTCACCCCTCCAAGGTCAGGCTGAATGAGCTTTATTAAAACTTTAATAAAACTTTTATTATTAGAATTACATTATTTTTTTGTGTGCTTATTACCTACTATATGGCCTTGAATTTCAGAAAAAAAATTCCAAAAAGTGCATTAGGGGAAAGTCAGGAGACGAAGTTATACCTAAAGTGTTCCAAGCCACCCCGCCCGACGCTATAGGATGTATAAATGGATCCAATCAGAGAATTTTTAAGTAGTAATGGCTTAGAATTTAATAATAAGTTAGTTAAAAAGCTTTTACATAAATATGGTGTAAGACAAAGGTTAATGGCTCTGTATACCCCACAACAAAATGGAGAGGAAAAAGAAAATAGAACGCTAGTTGAAGCAGCCAGATCACTCATGTCTTCAAAAGTAAAATTTCCACAGAAGTGTTGGGCAGAATTAATTAACAGCAGCATATATAATAAATAGAACTGGAAAATTCACTGTTGATGGGGAAAGCACCTTTTGAAATCTGGTATGATAGAAAGCCCAGAATCAAGCATCTATGTGTAATCAGAACAGCATGCAGTGGGTGGATTCCAGATAAGAAAAGAAGAAAGTTAGACCCAAAAGCAAAATCAGGTGTGTTAATTGGTTATGATGGAGATGAAAGCTACAGAATATATATATGATCAAGCAAATAATTTTGTGTTTAGATGCAGAGATGGAGTATTTGAAAGAGAAGAACTTTCAACTTCAATATCAGATGAGGTAGAATCAGAAAAAGAAAATAAAAAGAAAGAATCAAATAGAGAAAATACAGAAACTGATGACAGTACATCTATAATTAGGTGAAACTCATCACATACAGAAACAGAATCTGATACAGAAACAGAATATGATACAGAAATAGAATCTGAAACAGAAATAGAATCTGATTCCGAAATAGAAGAGCAAAATAGAATAGTAAGCTCAAAACAATTAAGAGACAGATCAGTAATTAAAAGCCATCAAGGTTTGATGACTTCAGTACTTATCTATTATTAGAAGATATGGAAGAACCTGAAAATTATAAAGAAGCTATGCAGAGTAAGCATAAGAAAAAATGGGTTAATTCAATGAAAAATGAAATGAAATCATTGAAAGAAAATCAAACCTGGGAACTAGTTGAATTACCACCAGGAAGGAAACCAATTGAAAACAAATGGATTTATAAAATTAAAATGAATCCAGATGGTACAGTTGACAAATATAAAGCAAGATTAGTTGCAAAAGGGTATAGTCAACACAAAGGAATTGACTATGAGCAAACATTAAGTCCAGTAGCAAATAAAAGTACTGTAAGGACTTTGATAAGTGTAGCAACTAAAGAAAATATGTCCTTAATACAATTTGATGTTTCAACAGCATTCCCTTATGGAAATTTATCAGAAGAAATATATATGTAACAACCCAAAGGTTTTGAAGATGGAACAGACAAAGTATGCAAATTAAAACACAGTTTGTATGGACAACCAAGCACAAAGATGCTGGAATGAAAGACTTGGAAACTTTCTTCCAAAACTCAATTTTGGTAAAAGTACAGCTAACCCTTGTCTTTACATAAGAAATCAGAATGGACATATAATCATACTTGCATTATATGTTGGTGATGGACTAGTTGCATCAACAAGTCAAACAGAACTGCAGAAATTTTTAGAAGAATTAAAAAAGAAATTCAAAATAACATATAAACCTGCAACATATTTTTTAGGAATTGAAATTGAATCAAGAAATGATGGTTCAAAGAAAATTAGTCAGTCATGCTATACTAAAAGAATACTAAAGGAATTTTGTATGGAAAATTGCAATGCAGTGCCAACACCTATTTTAAAGGATAATGGTACACATGACATTGAAGCTAGGGAGAGTTTCACTTACAGATCAGCAATAGGAGCTCTTCTATATCTAGGAACAGCAACAAGACCAGATATTTCATTTACTGTTAATTATCTTGCCAGAAGTGTAGAAAATCCATCAATAGAAGATGTTACAAAAGTTAAAAGAGTGTTCAGATACATGAAGGGTACACAAGAGAAAGGTATTAGCTATTTAAAAATGTGATTCTGAACAAGATCATCTGGAAGGGTACAGTGATGCAGATCATGCTGGGGATTTAAGAACAGGGCATTCAACAACTGGAATTGTTTGTTTATATAGGCTATAGGCCTATATGCTGGAGGAGCAATTTCATGGAGTAGTCAAAAGCAGAGTTCAGTTGCTATTTCAACAACAGAAGCTGAAATTATGGCAGCAAGTGAAGCAACAAAAGAAATTATGTGGCTTCATCAACTATTGGAAGAAATTACAGAAGTCTTCAAGAAACCTACTCTTTGGATTGACAATGAAGCAGCTATTACTCAGTAAGAATCCAGAATTTCACAATTGGACCAAGCATATAAAAGTACGCCATTTCTCCATTAGAGAAAAAGTTCAAAGTGATGAAATAGAAGTACTCAAGATTAGCAGTGAGAATCAACTTGCAGATGGACTCACAAAGCCTCTACATCAGCCAAGATTAATGAGCTTGTACAGAAAAATTGGAATGGATTAACCAACATTGCAAAATAAACAATAAGGGAGAGTGTTGAAGAATATTGTGTATTCTATGAAAAATTATATATATATACAGTATTTTATTTATTTTAAATATTTTTTTTGGCTACTATGCCAGTAGAGAGAATTCTGGCAACATGGCCATATTTTCAAAATGCATCATTGAAATCGTCTTGATTATGATTGTTGTCGTGTTTCTTGCTAAACTCACACGCATTATGTATTTATAAGGTTAATAGGCCTATTTAATAGTAAAATATCCATTTATTCTAGTGTTTCATTATTCTTATTGAGGTTGTTACCAGTAGAAACGAGGTATGAACTAGGTCCCCTTGGTTATTCAATTTGTATATGGATGGGGTTATGAAAGAATTAGAGATAGGGGTGGCAGGAAATGGTGTTAGAATGATGGAGAATGGAGATGAGTGGAGGGTGCCCTATCTATTATATGCGGATGATTTGGTTTTGTGTAGTGAATCTGAACAGTTTGAGAGGATTGGTAGAGAGATTTGGCAGGGTGTGTAAAAGGAGGGGTTTGAAAGTAAATATAGATAAGAGTAAGGTTATGGTTGTGAGTGAGGACAGTCCTCGGTGTGAATTTATGTTAGATGGTGAGCAGCTGGAACCTGAGTTTAAATATTTAAGATATATGTTGGATGAAAAGGGAACGTATGATGCAGAGTGTAGTAGGAAAGTTGTGGATGGCAAGAAGGTGGCTGGTGCAATTAAATCGTTGGTGGATGTAAAGGGACTAAGTCTTGAGTGCGCTAGGGTCTTACATGAGGGTATGTTGTTACCTGTGTTAATGTTTTGTAGTGAGACTGGTCTGGAATAAGAGGTATAGATCTAAAGTTCAATGTGTTCAGATGGACAATCTTAGGGGTGTATTAGGTGTGAGAAGAATTGATAAAATGAGGAATGAACGTATTAGAGAGTTGTGTGGTGTGAAGAAAGGGGTAAATGAGAGAATAAATGAAAGTATGTTGAGATGGTTTGGTCATGTGGAAAGGATGAATGACAGTCGGTTGGTTAAGCGGATGTATAGTGGTGAGTGTGTTGGGAATCGACCGGTTGGGAGACCAAAGAAAATTGATTGAGTCAGTAAAGGAATGTCTGAAGGAGAGAAATGTGAGTTTGGCAGAGGCGAAAATAAATGTGCATAATAGGAGTGAATGGCAGGGTTTTGTGAAGGGGTATGGTTGTGGCCCACCTGGGCCAGGGATGAACCCTACACTTGACAATATGCCATAGTGAGGGTTCGTCGCGGTCCCGTGATGCTCTAGGGTGGATTTTCTGACTGCGCCGAGTTCTCACTAATAGGTATAGAGGGGGCGGAAGGCTGGGCTTTCTTTTAGACTTTGTGTCATGTTCTTCCACTACTTCTCTTTTCCGATGCATGCAAACACCCACCCCCCAGTCTTGGGGAAGAAGAAGGTAGACACACACACACACTCACACTTTTGTAGAAAAAAATATAATATATATATATATATATATATATATATATATATATATATATATATATATATATATATATATATATATATATATATATATATATATATATATATATGGTTGTTTGTTGTGATATATAAATATATATATATTTTAGTAAAGAAGTTGGAGTGCTACATATATATATATATATATGCAGCAGCAAGCGTATGCAGGGGACTAGGCCAGCCTTTTTTAGAGGGGTGATTCGGTCCACTCTAAATAAAAAAAATTTAAAAATTTTTTTTTTTTTTCTCATTCAATAGCCATGCGGTAGTACTACAAGTTTTATTTAGATTATCTTTAATTCTAGAGATTTTTTTATTTTTAAAAATATAATACAATAGGGTATAAAATGGCCTTCAATAGAATTTCACTTTTGAAAATGTGAGTTTTTTTAACTTATAAAATGAAAAATTGTAAATGGATTTTAATTATTTTTTTAGTGTATACACTTGAGTATGTTAGCTTAGTTGGCAATCATAAGCCAACTTGGTCCGATTCACCCCGCCGTAAAAATTGATGATGGAGTGAATCGGACCACCATTGTTATTCTTATTTTATGTATTATTATTGACATTTTTATTATGTATAGCTAATTTTAATATAATAAACAGTTACTTATATTAAGTAAAAATTAAAATAAAAAATGAAATTTATATGAAAAATATGAATTCCAAAAAGTGTCAAAATTTGTCCCATGAGAGGGGTGAATTGGGCCACCACATTTTTATTCTTATTTTATGTATCATTATTGACATTTATATTACTTATTACTAATTTTAATATGATAAATAATTATTATATTAAGTAAAAATTAAAATATAAAATTGAATTTATACATAAAAGAGGAATTTAAACAGATGACCTGATTCACCCCTCAATGGTGGTCCGATTCACCCCTCCAAGGGGAGTCTGAATGAGCTTTATCTAAATTTTAATAAAACTATTATTATTAGAATCACATTATTATTTTTTTGTGTGCTTATGACCTACTATATGGCCTTGATTTTCAGAAAAAAAAAAATTCCAAAAAGTGCATTAGGGGAAAGTCAGGAGACAAAGTTATACCTAAAGTGGTCCAAGTCACCCCGCCTGATACTATATATATATATATATATATATATATATATATATATATATATATATATATATATATATATATATATATATATATATATATATATATATATATATATATATATATATATATGTTATCCAATGCTAAATACTTTTAACAATTGAATGTTTGACATATGATCATTGCTATGATTGTTATTACATATATATATATATATATATATATATAAATATATATTATTATTGCTGCTGTTGTTGTTATATATTATATTAAAGATATATGTTCTAAACAATAATATTATATTATTATTAATATTGTTGGTTATTATATTATATATTATTATACATTATATTATTATTATTATTAATTGTATATATAGTTATTATTATTATTATATATATTATTGTTATTATTAATATATATATGGTTATTATTATTATTATTGAAGAGGTCATATATTATACTATGTTTAGTATTGGCTTATTATTATTATTATTATTATTATTATTAATAATAGGAAGAGTATTATTTATTCTATTATTGGTTATTGTTAATATATATGATATTACATATATTACATATGACTGTATGGCTATATTAATATTATTATTATTACATATTATTATTATTATTGTTATTATACATATATTATTATATATATATATTATATATATTATATATATATTATTACATATTATTATTAGTGTTATTATTTTTTACCGTATATATAATATATATATATTATATACATATATATTATTATTATTATTATTATTATATATTATTGTTATATATTATATAGTTATTATTGTTATTATTATTACATATATATATATTATTATTGTTATTATACGGTATATATATTATTATTATTAACGTGGTATATATATATATATATATGTTATTATTGGTATATATATATATATTATATGAAGAAGATATATATAAAGATATATATATTATATATTATATATATATATATATATATATTATTATATATATATATATATATATATATATATATATATTATATTATTATTACATACTGTATATATATATATTATATATATATATATATATATATAGTTATAGTATAAATATAAATATATATATACGTATTATATATATATATATATATATATATATATATATATATATATATATATATATATATATATATATATATATATATATATTAATATTAAATAAAAAAAAAAATCCTAAAAAAAATTCTAAGTAAAGGCACGCCTATTACCATACACGGATGACTCCATTTTGAAAATTGATAGACTGATATAGGGATAATCGATATTAAATATTTCAATATTTGACTACTATTAATATACAGTAAAATAGTTAAAATTGCATTGGACATCGCCTTGTAGACATACGTTCATTTTCCATGTATTCAAATGATTGGCTCAAGAAAATTTATTTATAACAGTATATTGAAATTTGAGTTATCAATATATCAATATCATAAATGTATCATCAATCTAAAGAATAACTTCATGAATGGGTTATAGAAATTAGGTACTTTTTAGACTAAAATATTTAGGTTTTTGATTTTTGGGCATATAAAGGTTTTGTCTTTATAATTTCAATAGAGTAGAAATAAGAAGTACGTTCAATCAGAACTTAGAAGTTATGGAAATATTTGACATATTTATTCTTGAAGACTTTGTATTAGTTTTAATGCAAATTTTTAGGAAATATTTTTTATTCTGTTTTGCAGTGTGGTAATTATTTGAAATATATTTTTGATAAAATACTGTATATAAAAAATGGATATCAAATCTGAAATTGAAATTAATTAAGGGCATGATCCAATATTTTAGATTTTGGGACCCCATTTTAGCCCCCACCTGAAAATGGACATCAAATTCGGAATTATCAGCCGATTTTGACCCTATAAACACCAAATTGTAGCATTTTTTTGGCCTCTAAAACGTTGTTTTCCGGTGTTTTTTCTGTGTCGGTAAGTCCATTTTTTCAAGAATTTTCAATTTTTCAAAAACCCATGTTTTTGACTTTTTTCTCGTATCAACTTCCAAATTTTTTTCGAAATGATTCAAACTTGAAATATGCCATAGATGGGGTCCATTACCTACAAAATCATGATTATTTTCGATTTTTTGAGTTTTGTGCTCAGCGTTGTCCAATTTCCAAACCCACTTTTTTTGGATTTTGAAATGAAAAATTGCGATAATTTTTTATCTGTTTGGGCGAAGTGGATGAAAATTTTCAGGCAATGTAGTCTTTGGAGAGGCACATTTTTTTTTACTTAGATAATTTCTTTGTATATGCATTAGTTTTGGATTTGTTCTTGGAACAAATTTTCCAAAAAAAACATTTTTGGAAATTTTTAAAAATTTCTTTTTGAGTATACAAAAAATTATCTAAGTAAAAAAGGTCTATCTCGTCCAACATACAAGCCCTGAAAATTTGATGTTGATCGATAGTAAGAAAGAAAAATATTTAATATTTCACTTTTTGGAACGTATAAATTTTTGAAAAAGTGAAATTGAGATATTTTTTTCTACTTATTCCGAATCACATCACAGTTTTTCAGGGCTTGTATAGTTGGGCGAGATATACCTTTTTTACTTAGATAAATTTTTTTGTATACTCAAAGAAAAATTTTTTTTAAAATTTCCCAAAATTTTTTTTTTGGAAATTGTTCCAAGAACAAATTCAAAACTAATGCAAATACAAAGAAATTATCTAAGTAAAAAATGTGCATCTTCCCAGACTAGATATGCCCTGCAAAAAATTTCATCCACTTCGCCAAAACAGATAAAAAATTATCGCAATTTTTCATTCAAATCCAAAAAAGTGGTTTGGAAATTGGACAACGTTGAGCACAAAACTCAAAAAATCGAAAAATATAAATGTGACTATTGTAGGTAATGGACCCATCTTATGCTATTTCAAGTTTGGAAGTCCATTTCGAAAAAAATTCTGGAAGTTAGAGTAGAAATAAGAAGTACGTTCAATCAGAACTTAGAAGTTATGGAAATATCTGACATGTTTATTCTTGAAGACTTTTGTATTAGATTTTAATGCAAATTTTTAGGGAATATTTTTTATTCTCTTTGCAGTGCTAATTATTTGAAATATATTTTTGATAAAATATATAGAAAATGGATATCAAATCTGAAATTGAAATTAAGGAGGAAGAATTTGATTATGAAAATTACTGCTATCAGCAAAGTTTTACTATTAATTAAATGATTGATTATTATTATTATATTATATTATTATATATATATATATATATATAGTAATTATTTAATTAATTATAATAATATTTTAAAAATATTTAATAAATAATAAAAAAAGTAATAAATAAAAGAGAATAAATATATATATATATATATTATATATATATATATATATAATATATATATATATATATATATAAAAAATTTTTTTAAAAAAATTATATATAGAATATTATTTTTACAATACATACTTATATATATATATATATATATATATTATATATATTATATATATATATAGTATATATACTATATATAATAAGGTAGTATAAGTTTCACCAAAAAGTAAATACTTAAAACCCTTTTAAATTTTTTTGTGTTACTTACTTATTACTTACTTCTGCCCCTGGCCCACCTCAATTGAAGGGCCACACTGCTTCCAGGAAGCGCAGGCCACTGCGCTTGAGTGTTCCACAGGTCCAAGAAGGAAAGATTGAGAAAGTCGGCACATGGGGAGTCGAGAGGCGTGAGCACCCCAGGAAAAGGAGGTGCCCATTGTATCCTGGGAAACGCGAACATCTGTGCATGGTGGGGGTAGGTGACATTATCTAGTTTGAATCTATATTTAAATTGTAAGAGTTTTGGGTGGTGACCTGATCTTGCTCGCGGACGAGGTCATTTGGCCCTCTTCTGGACAGTGTTTCTTCTCTAGGGAAATTTTTGGGGAGGGGGTGTTTAGTAAGTTGGTTATTTAGGGGCGGTTTTGGGTAGGTAAGTATGTGGTTAGTTTTAGGTATGGATATGTCGGTAACGGCAGTGACCTATTGGAAGGCTGGGGAGGGGGGAAATAGATGTTGTGAAATGTTGTTATCAATGTTAGCTGGTGAGGTTAGGGGGGTGATTTTAGTCTGTGTCTGGAGGGGTTGGAGGGATTTGGTGACATGGGCGTGGGGTTGATTTAGGGTTTTTCTGTAAGAATTGAGTCCCCACCTGGGCTCAGTCTACAGTGGGTGGAAGATAGGGAGGTTACGGTAGGTCTCGGTCATGTAAAGAATGTTGGGATGGGGGTGTTTTTGTGCATCTGCCAGTGATGATTCTGAGGGTAGTGTTTTGTGTGATTTGCAATTTTTGTATAAGTTTATTTGACAATGCTGGGAACGCATGCGGGCGGGAAGCAGTAGTTTACAATTGTTCTGAGTAGTTGTTTTTAGGTGTGGTTAATGGTGTTTACCTGTCGTAAAGTGTTGTGTTGTTAAAGGGTCATGAGGGTGTTTAGTTTCCATTAGGGTGAGGAGGTGATTTGATCGGATGGGGGGGAGAGCGCATGTGGTGTTGTCATAGAAGTCCTATATTTTTGGGGGGTTGTTTAGGTGGGAGGGGGTTGTTGTTCAGGAAAACTGTTGGGTGGAATGGAGTGAAGATTTGTGGCGGTCGTGGTTAGGAGGGTGAGGAGGATTTGAGGGGGATCCGGTCATTCTTCTTGGAAGAGTAGCCAAGTTTCCTAATTGTTGTAAGTATTCTTGGATAATGTGTGTGTTCTAAATTTGTCTGGGATGCTGGGCAATGGACTGAATGTCTCTGCATAAGTTAATAAGTTTGGTGGGTAGGATGGGCAGGTCCTGCTGTGAAAAGAGTTTTGGTGATATAGGTTGAGTGGGGGTGGAGAGGTATTATGGGTCTAGGCTGGTATGTTTTGGACATCAGCATTCCTCGTTGTGGTTGTAATTGTAATGTAGTGTGGGAATAGATTGGTTGGTTATTTGTGGAGGTACTTTGGCAATAGCTGGGTTTGGTGAGTTTCATATAGTTGTAGCGAGGAGCCAAGTTTGTTCTGTGTAGTGTGATTGTTTGTTCTTAGGGATGGAGTTAATGTTCGTGGAATGTGATTTGTTCGTTGAAAATAGACGGAATGGTGGTGGCGGTGGATAATGTCGAGGAAACGTTTGGTTTGGGTTTTGTGTTAGGATTTGGGGTCAATTTGCTGAGTTCGTTGTGTATCTTGGTGGTGGGTATGGGGAGTTGGTGTGGTGTGTTGAAGCCAAATTGATAATGTGTTGGGTAAGGGAGGTGAAGGGCTGTAGTTGTAGAGTGGTTGCTTTAAATCCGTGCTGGAAAATCTGGAGGGGGTGAATGAGGTGGGAGATTTGTTTAAATATTAGTTCTCCAGCAGTTTACTAATAGATGGAGAGGAGAGAAATCGGGCGATAAGAGGGAGGGGGATTGGGGTCTTTTTTAAGGTTGAGTTTTTGGGAGTAATGAATGCTTGTTTCAAATTGAGGGTAATAGTTGAGTTAGCCATGATTGTTGCAAGATCTCTGGTGATAAGGTGAATCGGGGTGTGGTCTGAGGGAAGTTTTCTGAGTTGTTTTTTTAATTTTCCCCTTTTTTTTTTGGGGTGGGGGGGGGGGTTTTTTGGTTTACGAGAAATGTAACATAATGTTTTACGAGTAAAAGTGAGTCCTGATTGTTTTTTGGGGGGAAGGGAGGGAGTTATCAGGTAAGATGGGGGATTTGGTGTGAAGGAAGGGGGTTGTTTCAAGAGTATTTAAATTTTTTGATGACTTGCCAGGTTTTCTTATTATCAATTCTGAAGATATTGCTTTGTAAGTATTCTGAAAACTATTGGTGGGTGTGATTATGAGGTGGAGATTTGGTATTTTTAGGTGTTTTGTTAATTTGATATGGTGTGTGGGGTATATGGAGTTTTCGGAGGGAGTTCTTCGTTTAATGAGTTGGCTAATTTCAGGGGAGAGTTGGAATATTGGATTTTCGGTGGCCTTTGGGTATGTAGAGGTTGGCTGATTTGATAATTGTGTTATTTAGATGAATAATGGAGGTGTGCAAGGATGTTGTGTCGTGGATTGGTGTGGGGTTAATATGGGTTTTGATATGGTCAGTGAATACTGGCCAGTTAGCTTTTTGTAGTTAGTGTATGTGTAATCTTTTTGGGGTTTGATGGGGGGAGGTGGTCTGGATGTAAGTAGGTAGTGTGTCCCAGGCTTAGTCAGTCATGTAACAGGGGAACGAATGTGACAGTCTGGGAGGTAGTGATTGGTTTTTGCTTGGGGAGGGATTCGGGTGGGGAGGTTTTTGGAGTTGAGGATATTAAGGGATTCTAGTTCGTTGAGGACATGGTTGCCGTGGGGGTTCACCAAATTGTTCTATCCCAAACACATACTCCATCTTTCTTACACCAAAAGCTAAACTCAATTTCTATAATAATACCCCCAAACAAACCCCCACTACAACCTTTTTGCCCATTCCTCGCATCCCAACCACAAAGATAAAAAAAACTCCTCCCCAACATTACTCTTGTACCTTCCAATAACCTCCCACTCAAAAAAATCCTGCACCTCCCAAACCTCACACTCCCTCTGAACAAGCTGTGTACAAGGTACCCTGTATCGCCTGCGACTCTGTATATATAGGGGAAACTAACAATCTTACAAGACGAAAATACCAACACACATATGACCTCCATATTGATAATCAAAACTCCCCCCCTAACATTGCACCATTCTACACAAAACCACCATGTAAACTATTCACAAATGTGAGCAATAGCACATATCAACAATCAAAACTACAGGAAAATAGCTGAATCTTATTGCTTAAAAAATATTCCAAATTTCAACCGCCTTCCTGGAGATACAATTATTGACACAATATTGAACGCCTCACTGAATACCTCATCATTCCTCCATTCTTTAATAACCAACTAGTAAAATAATCATCATCAGGATTTTCGCAAAAGTTTTGACTCCTTTACCACCATTGTATCTTCTTGATAAGGTTCCCATTCCCTCTGGAACGAAAGCTCGAAATTTAAGCAATTTATTTATTTATTTATATTTATTATTTATTTATATTTTTCATAATTGTGACTCTATAGTGCATATGTAATAAAAACTTTATTTTTAAAGTGTTTCATAGCAATCAAGAGCTTTATAACATTTAATATAAAAAGGCGTCAATAGCTTTATTTAACTATATATATATATATATATATATATATATATATATATATATATATATATATATAATATATATATATATATATATATATATATATATATATATATAATATAATATATATATATAATAATATTAATATATAATATATATATATATATATATATATATATATATATAATATATATATAATATATATATTATATATATATATATATATATATATATTATATATATCATATAATATATATATATATATATATATATATATATATATATATAATATATATATATATATATATATATATATATATATATATATATATATATATATATATATATAATAAGATTCTGAGGTTTCAATCGAATGGTAGAGAAAAAGTGCAAAAATATGCAAGGAATGTTTTATATTAGTCTTATTCTAGTATTTAAAAATAATAATAATGATTGAATTATTATTTAAATATTTAAGATGATAGCTAGTTTAACCTAATTACCCTGAAATATGAGAAATAGTTTAATAACGTAAAGTATTTCCTTGTTTGGTGGAAAAGTCATCAAAAAAGGAAGTCTATTTTACGAAACAATCAGTCTTAAATATGGCCATAAATAACGTGCAACATTTATAGTTCAAATGGACTATTATCCACACAGGCACATTCACTTACTGGGAAGTTGTTCTTGATTTGGTGTTATGATTTTTATTGTCATAGATAAACTTTATTATTAACTTTTATAATAAACTTAATTTACTTAAATGAAATAATGTCCTAAAATGATCTTAGGCCATGGGCAATCTAATACAAATCCCTAAAAAGAGAAATATACATACTTTAAATTAATTAATATATACAAAGATACATATACACTACTCTACTAATGCAAACAATCTCTTTTGTTTGAATCTTCCCACTAATCTTATATGATTTCTTTCCTTTGAACTCCTCTTCAATACATGAAATCCTTCACCTGAAATTGTGCAATTTAATTAATAATAATAATAATAATAATAATAATAATAATAATAATAATAATAATAATAATAATAATAATAATAATAATAATAATAATAATAATTGCTGTAAACAAAGAAACAATTTCTTTGTTGATGAAATGGTTAAACTTAAATAAATTGCATTTAACTAACTAGTTTTCAACATCGACATCACGTGATTCAAAAAGCACAATGGGTTTTAATCAAACTATTAAAATCCATTTGAATTTAAATGTTTTAAATATTGCTGAGATATTCTGTATTTTCTTAATTTAAAGAAATTTGATGATAATTATCTATACATTCATTTGCATTCATCTTTCAATAAATGATTATTTTTAAGTATTAGTCCAATCCAGACTCAGGCTCCAAAATCATCTTCATCTACTTCCTATTGACTGGAAAGAGTTTTTTTTTTTTTTGACAGTTGATCAATCTTCAAATGAGAATATCTCTTTTCATGGATCTTTAGTACAACTTGGGTTTATATTTGGTTGTATTACATCCCTTAGGCTTACTTACATCTTTTTTTTTAATTTCAGATCTTTCCCAACAATGAAACAAACTTTGCTTTAGCAGATAACATTAAAAATGAAGAATTAGACCAAAAGGCATCAATAAAGCCAGAAACGAGGGAATCAAATGATAAAATTTGGGTTAATGAAGGGCTTGTCAACATGGAAATCATAAAATCTGAAAATCAGATTGCGGAGAAGTCAAGTGCTAAATATGTAGATGTATGTTGATTCTTTTGTTCTTTTTTTTTTTACACAAGTTAGAAACATATAAAGAGAACCGAAAATTATTATTATTATTATTATTATTATTATTATTATTATTATTATTATTATTATTATTATTATTATTATTATTATTATTAATTTGTGTTAATATTGATCTGAAACACTTTAAGGTTTTGTGAACAAATGGAATCAGTTTATTAATATACAATTTGTATTATTAAGATCGATCAAGTAATTAAAAAGCTCTGAAGAGCAAATACCTTAAGTAAATTTATGTGTATAATATTTTTTTGTGAGCGTGTGTGTGTGTGTGTGTGTGCACCAGTTAGCAAATATTGTCAGTGTTGATTAATCACCTAATTCCTGTGTACCGATAACTCACTTGTTCTCATGCTATTCATCAGAAGGACACTGCCTTTAGCAATTGCTGAGTGCATGTGTTTGTCACCTTCACCCTACATTAGCTCTTCCTATTTATGTATTTATGATATATGATGTAGGTGGTAGGCATGTTGATTGTG
>JABUQX010025731.1:27500-29899 GCA_015478945.1 Trachelipus rathkii
CTGAGAAAAGCTTTTTAAACTTTGAAGATCCGTAGAACTTTATATAAACTGTGTTTCCAGAAGCCCGACTGCAGCCCGGGCTGGCGCACATGCAGCATTTCCGAGCCCGTTTGCGCACTTCTACGTTACGTAAACGTCATAGTCAGGCGCCCGTTGTTAAATCCTCGATTTCGGGAATTAAACGGGTGGGCTGCGCGGAAGAATACTTTGTTTATAAACAAATCTTTTTCCAAAACATGTGTCGGAAATGGCTTGCCAAAATATTTTAATATTTCAGTTAACTTTTATATTAAAGATACTAATATATCGTTTCATTTCATAAAATAGATACATATAAGTATAAAGGTATTGTTTACAATTGCCAGCTGATCCGCGGGCGGCGTCGGGCCGTTTCCAGGTACTCAATTTCCTGTTCTCTAATTGGTTAATGTAATTTTTTTCAATTCAAAGCGTTTCCGAGTCGATTTTGCACTCAGGCTTCTGGAAACGCAGCTATAGTATATTCCTTTTTTAACTTAATAAAATTTTATTGATTCTCCGCTTATATCCAAATTTTGGCTTACAGAACTAAGAGCTCACAGTATATATAAGACAAGATGCCAGATACTTCTAGAGAGACTCCACTTGTTAACCAGACAAGTTTTAAGTAGAATATGTAAGATGTAGCTGAGTCGAAAAGTTCCGGTTCCGGCCGGAACTTTTCCAAGGTTCCGGAAAGTTCCGGTTCCGGTTCCGGCTGGAACCAAAAATTCTGGTTCCAGTTCCGGCTGGAACCAAAAATTCTGGTTCCGGTGTACAGATCCTAATATAATATATATATATTATATATATATATATAATTATATATTTATATATATATAATATAATTATATATATTAATATATAATATATTATAATATAATATATATAATATTATTATTATTATATTACTATTATATATATTCTTTCTTTCTTCTTTCTTCAAAACCTTCCTCTTTTGATATATCCCAAGAATTGGGGCATAAAAGGGGCTGTAACAAGCAATCGGAAAAGAAAAGCAGTAGGAGAAAATGACACAAGTCGAAAAAGAAAGCCCAGCCTTCCGCCCCCCTTTTGTAACCATTAATTAGTGAGACCTCGTCACAGACAAAAATCCACCCTAGAGATCATGGGGACCCGCGACGACGACCCTCAACTATGTTAAATCGTCATGTAAGGGTTCACTTCCCTGGCCCAGGTGGGACCACCAACGCCATGGCCCCCATAACACAACCCCGCCATTCTCTCCTATTCCGCACCTTTACTTCTCAAAGCCTCTGGCCAAACCACATTTCTCTCTCACTTCCAGACATTCGTTCACCGACTCAATCCACTTTCCTCTTCGGTCTCCCAGCCGGTCGTTCCCAACACACTCTCCCTATCATCCGCTTAACCAACCTACTTTCATTCATCCTTTCCACATGACCGAAACCATACTCAACATACTTTCATTTATTCTCTCTCATTTACCCCTTTCTTACACCACACACGACTCTCTAATACGTTCATTCCTTCATTTTATAATTCTTTTCACACCTAGCAATGCCCCTAAGATTGTCCATCTGACACATTGAACTTAGATCTATACTTCTATTCCAGACCATAGTCTCACAAACATACAATAACACAGGTAACAACTTACCCTCATGAAGACTCTAGGGCACTCAAGACTTAGTCCCTTTACATTCACCCACGATTTTTTAATTGCACCAGCCACTTCCTGCCATTCACACTTTCCTACTACATCTCTGCATCATCCGTCCCTTCTCATATCCACCACATACCCTAAATATTTAAAACTCAGATGACACTTGCTCCAGCTGCTCATGCATCTAACATAACTTCACACTGGGACTGTCCTCACTCACAAACCATAACCTTACTCTTATCTAACATTTACTTTTCAACCCCTCCTTTTACATACCCTCCCAAATCTCTCCACCAACTCCTCTCAAACTCTCTTCAGACCCCTCGCCGACACACAGAAACCCAAATTCATCCGCATACAGTTGGTAGGGCACCCCTCCACTCCTCCTCCATTCTCCATCATTCTTAACACCATTTCCCATTTCCTGCCATCCCACCTCGAATTCTTTCATAACCCCATCCATATACAAGCATTGAATAACCAAGGAGAGAGACATAAAAACAACCCTGTCTCACTCCGCTATTAATCCTAAACCAAACACCATTGACAAACCATTTTATTCTTACAAACGCTTCACTATCTTCGTCTACATACTTTTGATTCCATTCAGAAGCCTACCACCAAACACACATATACAACTAATACCTGCCATAAACGCTTCCCTTTAATCTATCATACGCTCTGTTGTAAAATCCATAAAACCTAAAAAATTTATAATTTTATTAATATGAGT
>JABUQX010025732.1:0-37500 GCA_015478945.1 Trachelipus rathkii
CGGGTTTTCGGTCGTTCGAGTCAACTGTGACATACATTTCCTATCTAACTGATTTATGGTCTTCTGCCCTTGAGGGATAATGGGGAGTCTTGCGTGGTGGCGCTTGACATATCAAAGGCTTTGGACCGGGTTGGGCACGCCGTCACTGCTCCTCGTAAGCTCCTTTCCTATGGGTTTCCTCCTCTTTGTTGTGCTTACTCTTGTCTAGTTTCTTCTAATCTGATCGTCATATCAGCTCTGTGTTGATGGAGCGTCTCTTTCCCCTTTCCTGTTAACTGTGTGTTCGCAAGTTCTGTTATATCTTCCAACTTGAATCGCCACTTTTCATCAACGATCTCCTCACTTGTGACTTCCACTTCGTTCACTCTTATGCCGATGACTGAACTCTCCATTCTTCCACTAATTTCAAATCTGCTCCCTTTTTTGCTTCTAGAGTGCCTCTCGTCTTCAGCTTTGCGATTCTATATTCTTGCGAGTCTGGATGGGATTTCCCGGTGGGGTCACCGTAACCTTGTAAAACTAAAGCCTGCTGGTTAAAACTCAACTTCTTCCACATCTCCTCTCAACAAACACCTCCGACCTTTCCTTTTTTTGCTTCGACGGCTCTAACGTCTCTCCTGTGAATAACATAAACATTCTTGGTCCTAAAACATAAACAACAAATTAATTGCTTGGAACCTCATATTTCCTATGGTTGCCTAAGGTGGCCTGAAGAAGTTGGAGTCTCTGTTCAGGTTGCGGGAAGTTTTTTTCCTCTGCAACAGCTACTCCAGTTATATGAGGGCCTTATTCGCCCTTGTATGGGAGTACTGTTCTGCAACATTTGGGGGGGGCTAACCAGGTCTGCCCACCCTTCTTTGATATGGTTGAAGTTAAGCTAAGAGACTAATAACTGTCCCCTACTTTTCAAACAGTCTCTTGACCCTCTATCTCTGGGACGTAACGTTAATACACCAAAATATCAATGTTGCAAAATGTTGCAAAATGATTGCAAAATGTTGAAAATTTTGTTCTTGCAAGCATTTTGCAACGTTGCATGTTGCATGTGTAACATTGCAGTGTTGCATTGCCAATTTCCGATCTGGCCGTCGATCTCCCAACATATACTACTCTGGTGTACAAGTGTCTTTTAGATGGACAAAATTAGGGGAGCGTTCAGGGTTGAGAAGAATTGATAAAATGAGGAATGAACGTAATAGAGAATTGTTGTGTGGGTGTGAAGAAAGGGGTAAAGAGAGAATAAATGAAAGTATCGCGGTGAGATGGTTTAGTCATGCTGAAAGGATGGATATAGTCCGGTCTGGTTAAACGGATGTATGAGGGCGTGATGTGCTAGGCATCGACAGGGCTTGGGAGACCTACGAAACAGTGGATTCCAGTCAGTAAAGACGGCGGAAGAAAAGGTTGCATGACAGGAATGAATGGCGGGGGTTTTGTGAAGGGGTATGGTTGCAAGGGAGATGAACCCACATTGACGAGATAGCGAATAGGTGAGGGTCCGTCGCTGTCCCGTGAAGCTCCTAAGGTGGTTTTCTGACTGCGACGATCTCTCACTAAAAGGTATAGAAGGGGCGGGGTGGTAAGGCTAGGCTTTTTTTCCGACTTGCTTCATTATCTCTCTATTTTCCTGTTTCCGGTCGCATGTTCGCACCTTACCCATCAGTCTTGGGGAGAGAAGGTGGGTGATATATATATTACTATATATATAATATATATATATATATATATATATATATATATATGACTATATATATATATATATATATATATATACTATATCATTATATACTATATATATACTATATATATATATATATATCATACTATAATCCCAAAACGTAAGTGGTTACTGATGTCGGGTATTTAATTATGTTATTGGACATCCTGAAATTACAGTTATCTCCCGAAGTATGAACCCTTGGAACGGTTACAGCGACCGTTCCAACGCTTCTTCCATCGTTCAGAAGTGCCGGGTGGCGTTTGCACGAAGCGTGTTTATTTCACGTGTTACAGTATTTTTTTTGTTTTCCATCGGTCAAAAAAATGATGACCCCTTCAACTTCGTTTCAACTTGGGCCGGAGGAGGTAGGGATGCGCACGGAACTAGATCCTGGGTGTATGGGAGGGATGTGGAAAGACTTTGAATGTTTTTTCTTCCCATTTCGCAAGAAATTCTATAATTGAGAGTCGCTTGTGTGAGGTTGCGCGTTAGTCAGTGGAGCAAGCAACCAAAGTCGTCTCAAATGTCAGTTCTGATTCGTGACCCGTTTTCGATAGTCGTTTCCAAGAGCAGTCTTTGTAAAAGACTTTGCGTAACTGTCTGTCCTGAAGGTAATATAATTCCTTGGTGAACAATAAACGCTGTCCAAAAAAAAAATCACTCAGTGTTTTCAACCTTGGAACTTTCTCATACGTGCTTTCTTCGGACGATAATTTTTTGTGTGCCAAAAAACGTAACGAGGTTAGAACACAAGCCCATAGATAAACAGATGTAGTGCAAGAATGACTTTATAAATCTGGTTAAAACGGGTATGGATATGTAGCCTAGTTAACTAGCTACCTACTCGTATACGTCAAACGGCAGGAGCCTACATTACGCAAGTCGTTCATCTGGGATATTTCAGTAGAACTTACTTTGGGACAGGAGAGTATATATATATATTAATAATATATATACATATATGTATATACTATATATATATACATCCTAATATATTATAATATATAATATATATATTATATATATAGTATATATATATTATCTATATATAAAGATTATATATATAATATTATACTATATATATATATAATATATATATATATATATAAGATATGGGTTGTGAAAAAAACGGTTTTTTTTAATTTTGTTTTTTTTTTTTTGAAAAAAAAACACGTTTTTTTTAAAAAAAATATGTTTTTTTTTGTTTTTTTTTAAAATTACCTGTTTTTATGTATATTAAAGATGTTTTAAATTAATACAGTAAGTAAACAATAGCGCCCTTCTAAGCCCTAAATATTGACTATTAATACCAGGGATGGGGAGTACAGTGGTATAGGTAGTACTATATATATATATATATATATATATATTATATATATATTATATATATATATATATATACTATATATATATATATATCATATACTATATACATATATTTATTATAGCATCAAAAAAAGGATGGTATAAACAGGTGGTTTTGGGGTGGGGAGAGAAAATGAGAATGGTAGGATAGGAAGGTGATTGATTTCTGTGAGGGGAGAGGTATATGTGTGTGTAAGTTAATACTTTCTTTAACACAAGAGTAAATCCATAAGTCATACCTAGAGTGTTGGTTGTAGGTAGAGATGTATCGGCAAAGTGAAAAGTTCATGATTGATTTTTTGTGTTGGTGAAGAGGAAGATGTTGAAGTACTGGTATTGGATGTTTAAATCAGTGAGGGGTTTAGGAATGGGATTATCGGATCATTATGTTGTTACATTGGTTAAAATTAAGTTAGTGGGGAATTGGATGGAGAGGAAAGGTGATACGGAAGGAATAGGGTAAAATTAAGAGTGAGAAGTTTTAGGTGAACAAGGTAAAACTAAGGATAAGTATGTAACAACGCTCACAAGTAAAGTCAAGTTGAAGTGTGGCAACAAGTTGAAACTGATATAATCTAGAAGCAAATCGAAGGCATAGCAATTGTTAGCAGTGCAAAAAGAAGTATGTGGTATTTGGGTGTGCTAAAGTAGGAAGTAAGAATGATAACAGTGAGTGGTGGAATGAAGAGGTGATCCAAAGCGTTTAAAAGTTAAAATAGAAGCGTCGTTGAATGTACTAAAAGCAGCAAATGATGAAGTTTCAAAGAAAGATGCTTGGAAATTTATTAAGGAGGAAAAAATGAATGCTAAAAGATGCATACGTAAAGAAAAGAAGAGGTAAATGACAGTTTGGGAAGGAGGATGAATGGGGACACTACAAGGGAATAGGAAGCTCTTTCTGGAAGGAAGCGCGCAAAGGTTAAGAATTAGAATAAGGGAACCTGCTTAGAATATGAATAGGGATGGGTGTTTTTTGTAACTGAGTGAAATGGATGTGAGTGTGATGTGTGGATAGAATACTAAAAATCTGTATAATAATTGGCAGTAATGATGAGGGTGATAATGACTGTGTGTGGGTTTGATGGTACACGAAGGATAGGTAATTTTGGGGATAGGTTATAGTCAAAGAGGAGGAATGGGTATGAGTGACGAAAGTTGAAGAATGGTAAAGTCTGCAGGTAGTAGATGAAATTATCGGTGTAAATGATCAAGTAACGGAAGGCAAGAAGGTGATTGATTGGATCTTGAAGTTGTGGATAATATAAGCGTTTATGGAGGGTATAGTTTCGAGGAGAGCAGTAATAGTACGCCGTTTATATAAGGGTATAGGGAATAAAAACGGAACTGTAGGAATATTAATAGGGTAATTAGTTTATTGAGTGTTGTAGGGAGTATATATGCAGGTGTTTTGGTCGAAAGAGTGGCGTCCAGTGACTGAGGTTAATGGTGGAGAAACAAGGTTGCGTTTTAGGAGTAGTAGAGGATGTGGTCTCAAATCTTTACATTGAAAAGGAAAATGATAGAGAAAATTAGAGAGAGGAAGAATAAATTGGTATTAGGTTTTAATGGATTTGCCCAACAGGGGTAATGATAGGGCTTAATAGGGAAGGTCTATGGCAGGTGTTAGTGATATATAGTGCTGGTGACTAGGCCTTCTGAATTGGAGATCAAAAGTATGTAAATGACGATAGGTGAACAGTGTGTAACGAATAAAATGGTGTCCAAAAGTGATTGGTTTAATAAATTAATAGCGGAGTGAGCAGGGTTGTGTTATGTCTCCTTGTTTATATATATATATTGTATATGGATGGGGTTTATGAAAAAATTAGAGGTTGGCGGTGACAGGAATGGTGTTAGAATGAATGGAGATGAGTGAGGGTGCCCTACCGTCATTATATGGCGGATTGATTGGTTTTGGGGTGTGGGCGAATCTGAAGAGTTTTGAGAAGGATTGGTAGAGAGATTTGGCAGGGTGGTGAAAGGAGGGGCTTGAAAGTAAACGTAGATAAGAGTCAAGTTTATGGTTGTGGAGTGAGGACAGTCCGCTCAGTGTTTGAATGTGTATGTTATGGAGTGGTGAGCAGCTGGAACCAAGTGTCTGAGTGTTAAATATTTAGGTATAAGGTGTCTGGAGGTGAGAAGGGAAGGATTGAGTGCCGAGTTTAGTAGGAAAGTTTTGTGATGGCAGGAAGGTGGCTGGTGAAATTAAATCGTTGGTGAATGTAAAGGGACTGAATAGTTTTAAGTGTGCTAGGGTCTTACATGTGAGGGTATGTTGTTACCCTGTGTTGATTGTAATAGTATTGAGAGACTATGGTCTGGAATAGAAAGTATAGATCTAAAGTTCATGTGTTCAGATGGACAATCTTAGGGGTGGTCTAGGTGTGAGAAGAATTGACTAAAAATGAGGAATGAAAGTATTAGAGAGGTAGGTTTGTGGTGTGAAGAAAGGGGTAAAGGGAGGGAATAAATGAAGGTATGTTGAGATGGTTTGGTCATCTTGAAAGGATGGAATGATAGTCGGTTTTTTAAGCAGATGTATAGTGGGGAGTGTGTTGGAAACTCGACCGGCTGGGAGATAGAAGAAAAAGTGGATTGAGTCAGTAAAGCAATGTGTCTGGAGTGAGAGAAATGTGAGTTTGGCTAGGGCGAGAATAAAGTTGCATAATAAGAGAGAATGGCGGGTTTTGTGAGGGGGTAGTGGTGTGGCTCACCCTGGTGATGCAAGGGATGAATCCCTTACAACTGACTGATTTTCCATAGTGAGCGGTCCATTGCGGCAGTCCCTTGAAGGCTATAGGGTGGTATCTTTTCTGACTGCGACGAAGTCCTCTCTAATAAAAGCCTGGGCTTCTCTTTTCGACTTTTTGTTCATATTCTTCCTACTGCTTTTTCTTTCGATGCTTTGGTTGTACGCCCTTAACCAACACCAGTCTTGGGGAGCAAACAAGGTAGATGAAGAATATATATATATATTATATATATAATAAATATATAATATATATATATATTATATAATATAATATACTATTATATATATATATTATATTATATAATAATATATCGTATAATATATATATATATATAATAAATAATATATATCATACATAATAATAATCGATCATGTGAATGCTACCATATTATACTTGACCCTAGAGCACTAATAAATCTTTATTAAGTACTAATCTCTACTTTATATATTGTATACCTCTTATAACGATATGTATTTACTGTTATTTTAATACTAAAAAAGTACGCCTAAAAAAGAACTTGATTATCATATGAAAATAAGTATTTAAAAAAAAACAATAAAAAAAACCAAATAATTTTTTGGCCTTTGGTCTTTTTTTTTTAAAAAAAACGTGTTTTTTTTTAAAAAAAACGAACGGTTTTTTTTTTAATCCCAACCCTAATAAATAACTATATATATATATTATCCTATTATTATATATATATATATATTTATATATATATATATATTAAATTATATTATAATATATAGTATATATATTACTATATATAATATATATATAATATATATATATCGTATGCACAGTTTCATAAAGTACTTGTACTTGTACAATTCTAGAGTAGTTGTACTATACTTGCCAAAAATGTCTTGAACTCAACCTGATATAAATATACTATATATATACTATATATATAGTATATATATATAACTATAATATATATATATACTAAGCTATATCATATATATATATATTATATATATATATATTATCATATCATGTCATGTCATGTACATAAATATATATATATATCTATCAGAGGCGACTCCTACACCTCGTGCTTAGCCGAGTTAACATTAGGAGGAAACGAATCAACCTTTACAAGCATATCGAAACTGCTCTAACGATAAAAATTCTCTTTTTTTTTTTCTTTTTTTTTTGCCACAAAAATTGCTCAAATGAATAAAACATTACACATAATAAATATAAAAATATTATGTGAAATTGAATATACAGCAAAAAGTGTAGCAGAATCATCGCTACTGACATTAATGCCTGATTTTAAAATCCATTAAAAATGAAGACTATTCTTTGCCCAACATCGGAATAGCGGGAGATTGCGTAGCGAGAAGCATTTTTTACTATACAAAATTATGTGTCAATTGTTGCCATTTGGCATCCCTTTTTGCATGTTGCCAACTTCTCTTTTAGTAGAATAGGAAGAGACCTGAGTATTTTATTTATTTTAAATATTATTTTAATATAATATATACTATATATAATATATAATATAATAATTATATATATAATATATATATAAAATATATATAATAATATATATATATATATGATATAGAGAGAGAGAGAGAGGAGAGAGAGAGAGAGAGAGAGAGAGAGAGAGAGAGAGGGGCACCGAGATATAAAAGTTTGCTGGAGTTCGCCCGCTGAGATATTAATTATATATATTATATACTATAAAATAATATATATATTATTATATTATATGAATATATATATATATATATATATTAATATAATTATATATAATATATATATATATATATATATATAATATATATTATATTACAGGCCATATTTGTCATAGGGAAGATAACATAGGCCTAACGGTATAAAAGGAAAAATACGTCCAATGTATAAGCTAATCATTGATCCATCACCAACGGTAATATCATATTAATATATTCAGTCACTATATAATATATATATGACTATTCACTATATTAATATTATTACTATACTTATATAATATATATATATAGTTATTATATATATAAATATATATATAATATATATACTATATATAAAGTATAATATATATAATATATATATCATATATTTATATATATATATATATATATATATATTTATATATATATATATATATATATATATATACTATATATATATATAATATATATATATCTATAATATATAATTATATACACCACCTACTCCTCCTGCTACGAGGTCAATTATAAGATGCTTTGGTATACTGAAGGGCATCGTTTTGAAATCGCATTATAACTGAAACAATATATAATAATTATAATTTTTATGATATGGTAAAATGAAATTGCATTACTGGAATTCAGAAACCACAAATAGATGAGATTTAGAAATGTGAAGATACACAGTAGTAGTAGAAGTAGTAGTAGTAGTAGTAGTAATGAATTAAGTAATATTTCAGTGGTTGTAGTAACAATAGCATAGGGCTTTGATATTAGTAATTTTCTAACGATTTAAAAATAAAAAAATAGTAGAAAAGAATTTAAATAACTGTTTTTTTTCTGTAATGTTAGATAAATAATTTTTTTTAGGTCATTAAAAAATTTAAATCGTTTCTTTAAGTTGATAAAATTCCAACAAAAACAAGTTAAAAGTATTTTAGAAGCTGATAAAAAGGATCCAACTAAATAAAAAGATATCTCATTCTAACAGAAAATATTTGCCGATTGCTAATCAGCTTTACCTTTTGAGAAAGAGATGATTAGGAATTAAGGAGTGTAATAATTAAATATATATAAAAATAAATCGTAGAGGTGACAACTCTGGAGGAAATGGAAAACAGTCATAGCAAGAAAACAAGTAGAAAAAAACATGAAAAAATGAAGACAAGTGAGAAGAAAAGATGAAGAAACAAAAAGACGAAAAAGAAAAAGTACAAAAAGAAAAAGAAATAATAATATTAATAATAACAATGATAATGATAATAATAAAACGGTATAAGGAGGTAATAAAGAAAGAACAAATGAATATAATAATAATAATAATAATAATAATAATAATAATAATAATAATAATAATAAAATCAAAATATATATAATGAAAAAATACTTTATTCTTGTCCATGTTATGTATTACATAATAATTATTAAAAATAGCAATTTAATATAAAAAAATAAATACATAGACAAGAAATGGGCTACTAAGGGGACGTTTTCGTCCTTTGAGCCCATTTTCATATTCAAATTTTTATTTAAAAAATCATAAATTAAAACAGTTTTTTATCAAAATGAGATGCTCCTAGTCTTACACTAAATAATAATAATAATAATAATAATAATAATAATAATAATAATAATAATAATAATAATAATAATAATAATAATAATAATAATAATAATCAAATAATAAGCAAGTCGCTACGCGACGCTGGAACGCAAACGTTCCAGCTTGCCTGAATTGCGATCTACGCTCTCCTTATATATATATATATATATATATATATAATATAATATTTATATATATATATATATATATATATATATATAATAAAATATATATATACTGATATAATATATATAATATATATATATATATATATAATACTAATATATATATATATATATATCTTTCTAATTTTGTTTTCAAAATACTTTTTTTTATTATTAGTTACTTTTTATTTATATTCAGCTTTTAATATTTATTTATATAGCAAACTTAAATTTGTTCACTTTGGTTTTAATTTTTTGTGAAGTCCAATTAATTATTGTATACTATTTTTATGTGTATACTTTTCCGTTATTTTCTAGAGAGTATTGATGTGATAAAATTTCATATCGTAACATGAAGAATATTTTGAACACTGTACTTAATTTTGTAACAAAAACTACCGTTTCTATTGTGATATTTATGGGCAAAATAAAACGGTCGAAAATTGCAGGGGACAAAATTCAATGGTAAAATTAAATAGTAATATAGACAATAATACTAAATACTAATAATAATTAATAATAATAATAATAATAATAATAATAATAATATAATAATGCATAATGATAATAGCTTTAAATATTGATAAAATTATTAATAACAATAAATATAATAATAATAATAATAATAATAATAGTAGATAATAATAATAAAAGAAATTTTTCAAAAGTTTTCAAATAATATAAACTATAATTATTAAATTTAATAATTTCAATCTTTTAATAAATCATTACAATAATAATGTTCCTTGAATTCATTTCATCTTTATAAATTTACCATTAATAATCATCAAAAATAATAAAATAATCCATAATCCTGCATATATCATAATAATAATAATAATAATAAATAATAATACTAGTAATACTAGTACTATACTAAATAATAACATAACTAATATAATATAATAAGTAATAATAATAATAAGTAGTAAATACATAATAATAAAATAATAATTAATAATATAAAAGTACAAATAATAAAATAATAATAATAAAGAACTAAAAATAAAAATAAAAATAATAATAATAGGAGAGAATTATTTTTAAAGTAAACATAAAATAAAAATAAAAGTAAATGGAATACAAATAAAAATAATAATAATAATAACTAATAATAATAATACATTAATAATAATAATAATAACTAAAATAAAAATAAATAAAATATAAACACTAGATATATAACGCAAAACATTTGGATCCGCAATCATTGTCTTAACCCCTAAGAAATCAATCTCAAACCCTTACCTTACTCGGATATGGAAATATAATATCGACTACGTACGCAGGTGAAACACCGGGTGCGGGCTGCGGATCAAAGATGCGGATGCGGACTGCGGCCGCTCTCAGAGGCAACCAAATAACCTAAGGCAGATGACGAAGGAAAAAGAAAATACATCTTTTCCTTATGAAACCATTCAAAAAGGAAGTAATCAATCAACACGCCCACTCAGAAAATCGACAGATCACTTGTCTCCTATTAACCTACTCCCCACCTTCCCTAAGAAGGCCTGCCAAACCTGATATACAACTCACCCCATCGTCAGAAGAGGAACCTAAGGCTTAAGGGCTTAAAAAGTGCGTCCGGAATATTTACTTCACTGATGCCTTAAATAAAGATAAGCGAAGTCCAGCTGTGTTGGCTGAGTACGTCCGCAGAGGTGACCAGCCGAAAAATTCTCTCTTTACACGATTGATAAAAATTCTTCGCCGTGTAGAATGTTTTAGCAATCAAAACGATAGGGCATACTGCATACGTTCTTCTAAGGAAGTTAGTAGCAACTCGTCACTGTGTGCCCAAAGAGGGTTCAGTCATTCCTGCTGGCTGTGATGGTTGGCGGGATGAGTTGCGATGGGGTTCAGGATATTCATTTTTGTGAAAAAATTTAATTAAAGGCTTCGGCAGTTGTACCAGCAAACCGTTCTGGAAAGTGTGGTAAAACCATTAGGTCATACCCCTTCCCAAAATGACCCATGGACCTATCAACGAGGAATTTTTTCGCGCATCTCGCCGGCACATTAAAGCAAGGTCCTGCCTCCAAGCTTGGCCAAGACAATGTTCCCATTTTCGACAGATCCGATGGGCCATCTGTCAGCACGATTAAAATCGCTCTCGTTTATAAGATTATTGGGCAGAATTTTCGAACTTATGGTCTGCTCAAGGACGAACGACACGCCACAATTCAGATATTATGTACATACGCTCTAACTGCTGCGATGAGAAACTTTTCCAATGGAGGTCGTGCGCCGCTCCATAGACGACCTGGCCACCCCCCACCAACGATTTAAAAGGAAAAAGGCAACCCGCTTATTGTTTTGGTTTTATTTGACATCAACTATTGTGTATGGCAACAGTATTTTTGGGAGTACTATAAATATATATCTATATATATATTAATATATATATTATATATATAATAACTATATAATTTATTATATAAAATATATATATATATATATATCTATATAATATATATATATTATATATATATAATGTGGTTCATACACTACTTGCCATTAGAAATTTGCAATAGGTACTGAAGTTATTAAGAAACCTTTTTATATTTCAATGTCATCCTATCTGTTTAGAAAAAAAGATAATATGTTTAAATAAAAGGTTAGATAGACTTAAAACATAGATGACAGAATAGATGGCAAGCCGCAAAAAACGATATATTATAATAAGTTTTTACTTTAAATTCAATAAGAAAGGCTCAATTAGACAGAATTAGAGAGAGAGAGCGGGAGAATATTATCTTATAATTTTATTGTTTTGGTTTTTATTTAATAATAATAATAATAATAATAATAATAATAATAATAATAATAATAATAATAATAATAATAATAATAATAATAATAATATAAAAAGGTAGACCATATACTGACCTCCTTTAGTGCTCTATCCACAACTCATTAATCAGTTGCGTAAAATATTTAAAGTAAATAAAAACGGTAAGATTAAACAACAATACTATTATGAATACCTTTTTTATGGTCATATTGAGTTATTTCAACAGATCTTGACATCATCTCTGCTGCTAATGTCATAACAATTGCAATATATTTTATATAGATATGAACCTGTTCTAGTGAGAGTGAGGAATTAAATTAACTCACTAATATTATAATAAGTATTAACAAATTTTAAGAATTTTATACTTATGCAGACTTTACAATACAACAAATATATATACATAAGTTTTGAGTAAACGCTTAATCAATACCTCAAAATTGAGTAAATAATTTAGTTTTCAGGTTGTTTTATCAAATATAAGAGATAATACCTATATTCAAAACCTATTAGATTAATCTTTCCTAATTATAAATATGGACACCTGCATTTGTCAAAGTTTGAAATAACGTATGGTGACAAAATATTTTATATTTATGACTTTGCTATCATACATCACTAATATACAATTAAAAATAATGATATACTTGGTGACTACGCTTTATACAATCATAATAAGATATTGTACATATAATACTTATTTATATAACAGTTGCTATGCAAATAAGATAATACCTCACATATCAATATAATCATGTTACCTAAAAAAACACGAATGTATACAACACTAAAAATTAAAAATATTGTCAGAGATTTTTCCAGTGCCAGTTATTATAAATTAATTATATAATCACTCACTTAATAATAACAAAATTTTTTAGATTTCTTTGTTAATTTAATTTAACATACATATATAATAAAATATAAAAAATAATTTGTAACTACATCTCATGTTATCACTACTTTTATAAATTAGTGCACACTTTTTTCGAATATTCCTTTATATACCTTAATACACCTTAATTATAAAAATTAATTAAATATCACTAAAACAAAATGACTGAAACTGAGTCTATAACATGAAATATATCATATTATACATCACAATTTTATAGATATTTCTTTTTTATATTTATAAACATTTAATAAACATAATATATAATAATAAGCTTGACTAAGCTTTACCACCTACATATAATATTTAGTATATAATATATATTATATACTAGTAGATTTTGCAAAGGGATACCTTAAACATCTTACTCACTATACTAATAGTCTAAATTAGAAGTCAGATAATTATTAGAACTCACGAAACCATCTAACTATGAATTAACTATTATAAGTAATTGCATTAGTGTAGAGTATTAAGAAATTTCTGTAGTCTATTACCATATAACAATATAAATGTATTCTGCATCTACGCGAAGCTTATTCAACTATTATACTCATAAATGACTGAGAGTGTAAAGATAATTGTTTTATAAAATAAAAGCTCTTAGCAGTACATACATTCCTTCTACACGACTCAATACAACTAAAAGATTACATTCATCATGACAGAACAATTGGAACGAGAGTGTGAGTGTGTGAATCATAATCAACTCCTAATATACCTGGTAATATGCTTAAAAATAGTTAATAGAGTGCTTTTAAGATATTTTCAAACAAATAATATATATATTCCTTTTATAGTCCTCTTTACAAATAAACTCATATAATTCATATAGTACCTCATACATATACAATACAACCTCCACTTAGCTATATCACCCTCACTAAATCATAAATCCACAGCTATATGAATTACTTAACGCTCACCATACAATCAGCATATATAAATAACGTAATAAGACTCGGCTAAGATGGGGGAGGTCGTCGAAGATCATGCTCACACACGACTATTTTTAGAGTGAAGAGACATGAGTGGATTGAGTTCAGTGTGTGTGAGTTTAGGCAGAGAGAGCCAGCTATACACAGGTTCAGATTAATCGATACGAGTGCGCTCAGGAGGAACAGGTCAGGACGAGATCGAAGGGGAAGACAAGGGCTACAACTATCAGATCCCCGGCACACATGGGTTGGTGGCAACATAGGTATTATACGCGTCTCGACTGATGAGGTGTGTATGTGTGAGAGTGAGTGGTAATAGGTATGATGAGTTATATTATAGAAGCAGATTATTATATTTAGAGCTCTTAAGCTCTTCCCCCATTAACTTTATATATAGTGCTATTTGCTCGTTGATGTATGTACCACTATATTATGTTAGATCTATTAAGTATGGTTTACAGTATGTTGCATTACATTTGGCGAGGATGAGGATGTGGTGCAGATATCATAGTAATGCGTAGAGTATCTACACTATCTCTTCTCACTCTCTCTCACCGGTGTAGAGCAAAAGAAATTTAAATCCGTTATAATAGTAATTCTCAATGTTAGATCGCGTTTTTCGGTCTAATAAATTCGGCTCATAGCTAATTTTGAAGAGCGGGGTGTTTAAGGTATCTCCCTTTGCAAAAACCGTAAAATATTTACAAATATTCATGTAGTGGTAGAAGCCATCAAGCTTATTTCATATTCGTTATATGTTTAACTAGCAAAGAAAATCTACAAATTGTTATAGATATGCTCGTGAGTGCATATGGTTAGATCAGTTTCATGTTAATAATTTGGGGTTTTTTAAACTTAATTTATTATTTTTGTTTTGAGTTATTTTCCTTTCACAACCGTAAGAAAATGTGCAATTTAAACGTAGTGATACAGAGTAAGTCAATTCTTACTATTGTTATACGTGCTGGTAACTAGGCAAAGAAATCTAAAATTTGTTATAATAAGTAATAAATGGTAAGATCGGCTACGATTTTACATTTGGGCTACCTAGTATTTGAGACAGGTGTTTTGAGGTAATTATCTTGCGCAACTGTTAAAAGTTGCCAATTTGATGTGTGAGTGAGCGTAGCTCCAAAGCTATTTATATTTGTTATATGGTGTACGAAATAGCAAAAGGAAATATAAAAATTTGTGCTATCAAGAAATATTCTGTTTGATATATATATATACTCCGCGGATGATATAATTAGGCAGTTTGTATATCCATATTTTTTGAACAACGGGAAAACAAATTTAATTGAGGTGGTGATTAAGCGTACTCAAACTTGTTTATATTGTTTTTATGTGTAAAGCAAAGAAATCTAAATTTGTTATAATAGGTATTAATGTTATATCGGTTTCATTAATAATATGGCTCCTAAGTTATTTAAGGGCACGTGTTTGCGTATCTTTGCACAACCCAAAAATCTTATATATTGATGTAGTGATTATAGCGTAGTCAAGCTTATTTATAATTGTTTATATGTTCACAGCGAAGAAATCTAAATGTTTTATAATATGTATTCATGTTAGATAGTTTCAGAATAATAATTTGGGGTCCTGGTAATTAGAGCAGGTGTTTGAGGTATCTCAAATGCACAACCTGGAGAATATAGTTCATATATTTGCCATGATATTGGTAAGTTTCTATCATGATTTTAATCTTCTCTTCTACGTGTATTTGCAAGAAATCTAAAAATTTGTTAAACTAGTTATTCATGATATGACTCAGTGGTTCAGGATAAAATAATTCATGGCTACAAGGTAATATATGATGGTGGTTTGAGGTATCATGCCTTTATGTCACAACCGTAACAACTATACAATTTGATGTACGTGATAAAGCTAGTCAAGATTCATTTACATTGTTATAGTGTTTAATAGGAAAAAAAATCTCAATTGTTATAATATGTATTCATGTTAGACCGGTTTCAGATAATAATTTGGGGTTTTAATTAATTTAGGCAGGTGTTTGAGTTATCTCCTTTGCACACCGTAAAAAATGTGCAATTTGATTTAGTGATAAAGTGTAGTCAATCTTATTTATATTGCAATCTTATTTATCTTATTTATATTTATATTGTTATATGTGTAAGTGTAGCTTTGAAGAAGATCTAAAGTTTTCTTATAATTTTCTAAAATTTTGTCGACACTTTCGTAATCTTTGAGTTTCTATGTAATTGATTCAGGTGTTTAAAAATGACAGCAAAACCCGTAAAAAAATTACAATTTAATGTGGTGATAAAGCGTAGTCAAGCCTATATTTATTGCTATATTTGTATTAGCAAAGAAAGTAAAATTTGTTATTACATGTATTTAGGTTAGATCGGCTTCAGATAATAATTTGGGCTCCTAGATAATAAAGGCATGTGTTTGAGGCATCTTATTTGCACAACCGTAAAACATTTACAGTTTGGTGTGGTGTTAAGGGGTATTCAAGCTTATTTATATTGTTTTACATGTAAGCTAACGTAGCAAAGATTAATCTAAATCTGTTTGATTAACATGTAATTTCATGTATAGATTGGTTAGTAGATCTATAAATTGGCTCACTAGAGGTAGGATTTTTAGGCTATGGTTGTTTTGAGGTCTCTACCTTTGCGATTATAACCTTGTAAATAAATTTTATTCATTGAGGAGTCTAATTAGTTTAATAAGTGCGTAGTCAAGCTATTTTATTGTTTTTATCGATTTTTAGTCTAGGAGATAAATTTTAAAATTTGTTTAGTTTGTTCTAATAAAAGTGGATTTTATTATTCAATAATCTGAGCAAGGCAATTGCTGGTCAGGTCAAATTAGGCAGGATTTGTTACTCTTTAGGTGACTCGTCAATTTTTATATACGCATAAAACAAGAGAAAATGGGTCTCCTTTTTATTATTTCATTTTGAGGTAGGGATGAGCTGTTAGTCACGAGAACTTGTTTATATTGGTCTTTATAAATGTTATAGTCTTAAATGCACTACACGTTACATATATGAATTTGAGTTATCAATATCTAACTCTTATTTGCGATCTGGTTCTAGAGGTCAGTTTGTCACGTCATCATCTCACAAGCTAGATCGTAGGAGTGATCGCCTCTTTTGCGGATTAGCATTATCTTAATTATTTTGCTTTTGTGTACAACTCAAGCTAGCAGATTCACCCACACATTGATGTCAGATTACTAAATGAATAAGGAGCTAGCATAAAGTATTCTATACAGCTGTCTAGGCTCATCTTATTTATATGTATTATCAATGTCAGAGTACACTTGACCAGTCTGATGAGAACGTAAGACTCTCTCTCTCATATAGTATATACACGCCGTGGCATCGATACTCATATCTGAGATTGTAGTATTGTCCAGAGGAGTTAATTAATGCTTTGGAGAACAAGTACGATATATATCTAGCTACTAGGTATATATAGTACGAGATCATGTTGTGCTGAGATGGTAATATCACACAGTAATTGACTTAAGAGATAGAAGAGAATAGGGTGAGACATATGCCTGAGCAGATATCTGTAGAGTAACACCAAACTCTAATGAGATGAGATGATGTTATATATCTGGTATGAGCGAGAGGATATAAGATGAGAGTATCTTAACGAGTACATATAATTTCGTATTACAATACATCATATACGTGATTAGAGTTTAAGAGATATCCCCTACAAATACAACTATGTCTGAAAACTCACCGTAATTGCTAACATGACACACAAATATTATATATAAAATCCATAAAACTTTGTCACGTGAAGAGAGTGAATTATCATATTGCTATTATCTAAATACCTCTTATAGATGAGAGCAACATTTTTGCTATATTAAAACATATAGAATATAAATAAGCTTGACTATGCTTTATTACTACATCAGATTTTAAATTTTTTACGGTTGTCCAAAAGAAATAACTCAAACGCCTGCCCTAACTACCTAGGAGTCCAAATTATTATCGAAACTCGATTAGCATGAATAATATTAAATACAAAATTTAGATACTTTGCTAATTACCATATAACAATATAAACAGTTTGACTACACTTTCTCCCTACCTCAAATGTAAAAAAATTTTCGTTGTTCAAAAAAGATACCTTAAAAACCTGCCCTAATTACCTAGGAGCTAAAACTATTATCTGAACCTGATATAAAATAAATACTTATTATAACAAATTTTAAATTTCTTTGCTAATACACATATAACAAAATTATATATCATTATCTACACAATTCTCAACATATTTGTAAGATTATTTACAGGTTTTGGCAAAGGAGAGACCTCAAAACCTGCTAAAATTACCTAGGACCTAATTTTTATTATCTTAACCAATCTATAATGATACATGTTATAACAGATTTAGATTCTTGCTCTTACAATATATAAAGTAAGCTTGATCCCCTTAACACCACACCAAAACTGTAAAAATGTTTACGGTTGTGCAAATAGATACCTCAAACACATGCCTTAATTACCTAAGAGCCCAGATTATTATCTGAGCCGATGCTACTAAATACATGTAATAACAAATTTTACTTTCTTTGCTAATACAAATATAGCAATAAATATAGGCTTGACTACGCTTTATCACCACATTAAATTGTGAGATTTTTTTACGTTTTGCAAAATGAATTTTCTTCTCTCCTCTCTGCTTATCCTAGGAAACCATTAAAAATTGTAAGCCGATCTAACATTTATACATATTATAACAAATTTAGATTTCTTTGCTATTACACATATAACAATATAAATATAAATAAGATAAATAAGATTGCAATATAAATAAGATTGACTACACTTTTAATCACTAAAAATCAAATTGCACATTTTTTACGGGGTTTTGCAAAGGAGATAACTCAAACACCTGCCTAAATAATTTAGGAGCCCAAATTATTTCTGAAAGTCTAACATGAATACATATTATAACAATTTGAGATTTTTTTTCCTATTAAACATATAACAATGTAAATAATCTTGACTAGGCTTTATCACTACATCAAATTGTAAATATTTTACGGTTGTGCAAAGGAGATACCTCAAACACCTCAAATTACCTTTGAGCCTAAATTATTATCTGAAACTGATCTATCATGAATACATATTTTAACAAATTTTAGATTTCTTTGCAAATACACATATAACAATATAAATAGGCTTGACTACGCTTTACCAAAACATCAAAATGTAAATTTTTTCCGTTTGTGCAAATGAGATACCTCAAACACCTGCTTTATTTACCAAGGACCCCAAATTATTATCTGAAACCTATCTAACATGAATACATATTATAACAAATTTAGAGATCTTTGCTGTTACACATATAACAATATAAATAAGCTTGACTACGCTATATCACTACATCAATATATAAGATTTTTGGGGTTGTGCAAAAGAGATACCGCAAACACGTGCCTTAAATAACTAGGAGCCCATATTATTATATGAAACCGATATAACATTAATACCTATTATAACAAATTTAGATTTCTTTGCTATTACACATACAACAATATAAACAAGTTTGAGTACGCTTTATCAATACCTCAAATTGTAAATTTGTTTTCGTTGTTCAAAAGAGATACCTCAAAAACCTGCCTTAATTACATAGGAGCCTAAATTATAATCTGAAACTGATCTAACATGAATACATATTATAACAAATTTTATATTTCTTTGCTATTACACATATAACAATATAAATAAGCTTGACTACGCTTTATCACTACATCAAATTGCAAACTTTTAACAGTTGCGCAAAGATAATACCTCAAACACCTGTCTAAATTACCTAGGAGCCCAAATTAAAATCGTAAGCCGATCTTACATTTATACTTATTATAACAAATTTTAGATTTCTTTGCTATTACACATATAACAATATAAAAAGATTGACTACTCTGTATCACTACTTTAAATTGCACATTTTTTACGGTTGTGCAAAGGAAATAACTCAAACACCTTAATAAATTAATTAAAACCCCAAATTATTAACTGAAACTGGTCTAACATGAATACATATTATAACAATTTTAGATTTCTTTGCTATTAAACATATAACAATATAAATAAGCTTGACTAGGCTTTACCACTACATAATATTGTAAATATTTTACGGTTTTGCAAAGGAGATACCTTAAACACCCCTCTAAATTAGCTATGAGCCGAAATTATTAGACGAAACCGATCTAACATGAATTACTATTATAACGAATTTAAATTTCTTTGCTATTACACATATAACAATATAAATAAGCTTGTCTACGCAATATCACTACACCAATGGTAAATTTAAAATAACTAGGAACCCAAATTATTATCTGAAAGCGATCTAACATGAATACATATTAAAACAAATTTAGATTACACATATAACAATACCTCAAATAACCTCATATAATTCATATAACCTCATATAACAATACCTCATATAACCTAATCATACCTATTACACATATAACAATATAAATAAGCGTTACAACGCCTTACTACTACATCAAATTGTAAATTTTTTACGGTTGTGTAAAAGATACTAAAATATAATATGTATATTAATATATATATTAATATATAAATTATATATATATATATATAGTATATAATATTATTATATATAATATATATTAATATATATATATATATTTATAATATATAAATAATATATATAATTACTATAATATTTATATATAAAATATTATATTAATATATATATATACATATATATATAAAATATAATTAAATTATATTTTTATGTGTCATTATTGTTATGCCAATATAGTAATAGTTATTAAAAGAGGTAATATCAAGTTATTACGTTTACGACAAACTACTGTGTAATCAAAGCCGAATTATCAGGCAGTCATGAGGTACATATTTATTGGTATTAGAGATTATTATACTGGAATTTATTACAAAATATTATTAATTATATATATTATTAATATATATAATATATTAATATTATTATATATATTACACTACTATTATATTAATATATATATATTATAATTAATATATATTATATGTAACTAATATCTATATATATTTTACTCTTATAATAATACATATATAATATATTTAATATATTACATATATATATATATATATATATAGATAATTAACTATATACATATATTAAATTATATATATTTATTAATATATAATATATATATATATATAATATATATAATATATATAATATATATATAATATATATATTCCGATTAAGAATCAATATGAATTCATATTTAAGAAAAATTAGATTTTATTACTGTACTAACCTTTTTATTAATTAATTTTATTTTAACAATTATAGCTGATATATATATTATATATATATATATATATATATATATATATATACGGTAACAGCATACATTCAATATTTATATATAGTTTATATATATTTAAGCCTTCAACTAACAATCATCAATACTAATATTAATCAATATAATATATAACTACAAAAATGCAATCTAAATTAATAAATATATATAAATACTATTAGCCTATAACCTACTAAGCTCTATATATATAACACCTATTATCTATATATAACGAGAGAGAGGAGCTTCGATAGGTATATACTAATACCGTATATAATATAACAACTAATATATATATATGTACAATATATACTACTATATATATATACTCATATAGATACTCGTAGTAGTATATACCGTATATATTAATATACCTTTATACCCTACGCCCAAATATTTACATTTGATACGAGAAAAATAAAGTTCCCTAAGAAATAACTGTTACTACTAAAAAATGAAATTAATTTATACGTTGCAACAATGTTAGGCATTATTTAATATACAAATTTGAAAAAAATTTGGAATATTATTATACATTATATATATATTTGATTTAATATATATAATTCATATTATATTATATTCATATAATAAAATATTTAATATGAGTATTATATATATATATCTAATCCATGTATTATTATATAATTTTTACGAGGACAAATCATACTTCTGATCGGTGTGTTATAAGGTGTAATATATAATATATAGTAGTGTACTATATAATAGTATTATATAATTATATTAATATATATATATAATATCATATAAATAGTTGTAAAATTATACCTCATATAATTAATATATACTTAATATATTATATCACACAATATTATATATTATATATAATATATATATTAAAATAGTTAATATATATATATTATAATATAGATATTATATAATATATATATATAATATATATTATATTATATATATATTATTATATATATAAATATATATATATTATATATTAAACTTATAATATATAATATAATATATATATATATAATATTAATATATATTATTATCACTTATTATTAATCATATAATTATATACATATAATATATATATTATCATAATAATATTATAATTATATTTATATTATATATAGGAATCAGCTAATCTCTTATGTGAGAAAAACAATGTCATAACTATAAAAACTATAAGTACTTAAAATAACATAAATAAATAAATAACATATATTATTTTAATTAAATTACAGTATTATCAAATATGTACACACAATATATATATATTACTATACATATTATATACATGACCAGCACACACACTCTATATATATAATAAACTAATAAAGTGTACCACTATGATCAATACTCTCTTAATATAAGTACATCGGGATCTTACACGTTTAATTATTATGAAAATAATGTAGAATTTTAATACCAGAAATTTTGTATATATTCTAAAACAAAGGTCTGCTCATAAGAATATACCTGTTCACACTATAGCATTTTATCATAATCACATGGCTAAAAATGTTACGAGTTCGAAATCAAGATTTGATTTTATTTAATTTATATTTATTTATTTATTATATTTATTTAATTTATTCTATATTTCAATTATTATTTACATTTTACTAACACTAAACTTCAAATTGTTAATCCATTCCTCATACTCAGTTTCTACTATAAATCATATCACAAGGGACATATCCCATGGCCATTGGGACAGAGACAATTTGGGAATATACACGTCTCCATAAAACCCGACCCCCCATCTAATAAATTGCAGAACTATAATTATCTAAAGCAAACTTGGCTTGATCCCATTTAATAAAACTATTAAAAGCATAATGCGAATTAAAATTATAATTTCGTATGTAATCAGAATCAGGTAAAACAAGCATATAATCGTGCATAAGACCTATACAATATCTTATTAAGATCCGTTTTTTTTCTAATCAAAGTGAACTAGTGTCAATAAACTTCATTCGCAATCTGAGCACGCTTTCAATGTTTTGTTAATATGAGTCTCTTATTTCTAGTTCTAACAAATGAGCTTGTGATTATATAAAACGGAAGATATAAGAATACACAGATGTCATAGTACTCTGAGAGCCTTTATTTTATGATAATATACCACGTAATACAAAGTTTGATATGTTTTCTCGCGCGCAGTGTATTTGAGTAAATGGACCTCGGTTGTTAAATATAATTGAATTTTGTACTAGAAAATTGAGTAGTGAAATGTCAGCAACAACTTCTAGTAGCAGACAGAGCACAACAAACGACAATCGACAACAACATGTCCTCAATTAACTTTATTATCCACCGTGTAACTTAATCACGATCTAGAGCATCTCTTCTCTAACCCTCCGTGAGTCGTGTACAAGAAGTAGCGGCGTTATTATTACAATATACTATATAATGTAACTTAGGCGATTATGTCCTAGATAAAGCTTAAGTTATTTAGAGTCGAGCCTTAGTGACTTTATTCACTTAAATAAACAAATAGTTAAACTGATTCCTATATGATTGTTCTTTATAGTTTTAACCAATATATTTTATTACTTTTTAAATAATTAAATAAATAAAAATATAATATACTTCTTTAAATATATAATAAGTAAAATATATAATTTATTAGTTCCCTTACTATTATACCAATAATCTGATAAATATTACATATATTTAGTATGAGATAGTTAATCTATTTAATATTTATTTATTCCATTACTGTATTATATAAATATTAATATTATATATTATAATATTAAATATATGATATATATTAATATATTAATATAATAGATAATTTAATATATATATATATATATATATATATTATATATTATTATATTAAATAATATATAATATATAATAATATATATGAATATATATTAATACTTAATAATATATATAATATATATATATATATATATATAATATAAATATTAATTATAATATATATTCAATATATATAATAAATTATATATAATATATATAATATTATATATATAATATATAATAAATATATATATCTAATATATATATAATAATATATATTATATATAATTATTTAATTATAATATAATATATATTTATATATTATATATAATTTATATAATATATATTAATATAATTAAATAAATATTTACACCTCATACCACCTATAACACACACTAATGACTTAATACACACTAATAAAACTTGCATATTAATGAAACACAAACGAGGGAATATTGTTTTGCATATACATTACACATTATTCTATACCCTATATATATTTATATATTATATATCTATATATATATAATATCGTTATCACCATAACTCAAGTGAATTTAATAGGGAAAATTAATTAAATTGGAGAAAAATTTATGGTCCATTTTTTCTTTTGCTTATATAGTTAAGCTGTCGCATTTTTGTATAAATCTTTTTGAAGAAGAAACGTGTAACTGATCATTTTTATATATAATATATATATATATATATATATATATATATATATATAGCCCCGAACCTATTAAACGTTATACTACCTATATAATATACTATTACATATACATACTATATACCTCCACTATACCTAATAACATACTATATATAACACTATAATATATAACTATTATATATATCTATATATATAATATTTCTATACTATATATATATAATATATATAGTATATATTAATACATATAATCTCTTATTATTAATATCTATATAATATATATATATAATATATATTTATATATATATTATATATATATAATATTATATACTTTTATAACTTATAATATAAATATATATAATTAAAATTATTAATGATATATTTATATTAAGTAGTGTTAAAAGTTAAGATATGTAGTTTTTAATTCGTGAGTTTAAAGTGTTATATTAATAATTGGTGTAATAATATTTAATTAAACTGGTGAATAAGTGTTGTTAAAGTATTGTAATTATATGATCAATAAACTAATAAAATCTAATATAATAAATGTAATATTTGTATATAGTATATTATA
Source organism: Trachelipus rathkii (assembly GCA_015478945.1). NCBI lineage: Eukaryota > Metazoa > Arthropoda > Malacostraca > Isopoda > Trachelipodidae > Trachelipus > Trachelipus rathkii. The sequence continues at coordinate 25,254 of JABUQX010025732.1, forward strand.
TAATATTAGATATATTAGTCGTATATGATACTAGCAATTAATTACTGTTTTTTGGGTTATAATAATATGTATGTATGTTAATATATTATATACTATAATGATACTCATATTTATGTGTAATGTATGTATTGTATTTATGTGTTATAATTTAATTGTATAATGCCTTAATGTGTATCATAATATTTGTAATGTAATGTATGTATGAGTATGTATGTATGTATGTAAATGTATGTATGTTTGTTGATATATATAATATATATTATATATATATATATATATATATTAAATATATTATTATAGTATAATATTATATATATATATATAAATATAATATATAATATTATTCAATATACTATAATATATTATATTAATATCATATTATAAATATCATTATAATTATAATACTAATCATATATATATAATTAGTAATATTAATTAATATTATATATATATATATATATAATAATATTAGTATATATATATTTATATATATATTATATAAATATTTATATGTATATATAGTATGGTGTATGTTATGTTATATAATATATATATTATGTGTGTATATATTATACTTATAAAAATATACTTATGTATAAATATTAGTACTTAGTAAATATAGCTATAATCTACTAAACTTACTTTCCTTCTGGCCGTATAAGTCCTTCTTCTTGTGACTTTCTATCTCTGATTTTCTTATATTTAGTCGTTTGAGTAACAAAAAAATTGTATAACTATCAACGTAATTCTTCCTTTAAATCCATTAAAATAAATATTAAATAGTTAGGTGTCTTTCAAGTAGTTAATTGTCCAATTTCCCTCACTAAACTACTCTTGTCGTGATGAAAATATCTATAAACTATTTATGATCTGAGAAGAATATGTATATGTAAATATATAATTATCTTAATATTTTTATATATAATATATGTATATAATTATAGGTTAAATATAAAAACACAAAAATTTAACGTGATCCTCAATAACTCACAATAGTAAATAAAAGGGTGTTATCCATATGTATGTGTCATATATTATGTGTATAATATTAAATTGTATTAATATATTATATATAAATAAATATAATGTTAAAAATATATATATATATAATATAATTTATATATAATATATATATAATATTATATATTAATATTATAATAATATATATATATATAATTATTATATATATTATTATTAATATTATGTATATAGTATAAATATTTTAATATTAAATATTATATAATATATATATATATAATCTATATATATATATTATATAATTAGTATAATATATATTATATTAATATATATATATATATATTAAATACTATAATATGTTAGTAAATAGATTATCGTATAGTTTGATGCGTGATCTGAGCACCTCATTTTCGATAATGAGAACAAATTAAGGTATTGTGGATTTACAAACTTTGGCCAGTCAGTAATGTTATGTTTATTAAGTGGTTATAACTCGTTCTGATTATATCAGGTGTGTTATAAATTTCAAAGTATCTTCTAGATTAATAAGAGGGTGATGGCTCATACCTCCCGAGGGTGGATCCTTGATTGTAATGTGTCTGCAATTAATTTATTTACTAAAGCCACCCTTCTCGGTGTAGCGCTCGCTTTCGAGAGAGTCGAGAGAGTTTGACAGCGCCTAAATAGCGTTTAGGTCCCTGCCCTAAAACCGGCAGTGACGAGGAGCGTAAAAGTCTAGTCGTAAGACTCGAGATTCTCAGTCAGCGGCGTGCGAGCAGTGCGTGCGAGCATTTCCTCTCCCTTGAGCGACTTGAGGCCCTCCGTCATGCTCGGCCCGTAATTCGCAGTAACACCACCCCTCTCCAGAATCTAGGTATGTTTCTGCCCACCCGTTGCGTCATGTGTATGGTGTATTATTTTAAATTATTCTCTTGATTAATTATATATTCATAATAATATATAATATTATTATAATATATAACAATATATTATATATCATTTTACATATATTATTAAAATAATTGGTCTGGAATCAAATGTTTATTATGTATTACGTTAGTGAAGTGATTATTTTGAGGGGTACTTAATTAAGTCTCCACTCATATGTCGACTTATTCATACTTAACTATTTAAAATGAGGTCGAGTCTGAAGGTCGTGTAGATTTACACGATCACACAAGCAAGCGAGGCAAAAAGTTCTCATGAGACCACAAATCAGACTCTCTGATAAGAGAATTTGATATCTCTTTTTTACGCCTCTGGTTCAGCTTTTACGAGTTCATCTCAAGCTACTAAATCACATAGAGTTGACCACGGAGATGGGAAGCACGAGGAGCTGCGAGGAACGTGCAACAGATAAGCGTAAGAGTCACAATAACCTTGTAATTATATGAGTACAAACTGAGCGTGAAGTTGTATGTATAGTGAGAGGTATTACTTCGTTATGTGGTGTGTGTTGACTAATATAAATTAATTTAAAGTAGTTATATAGAGGTAAGTCGTTATGCAGAATGTAGGACTGATTGTATGTGGTCACATGGTACATCGTATAGCACGGAGAATTAGCGTGTACGCGACTCTTGCGGTGCTCCAGTGAAGGCGCGTGTTGAGAAGTGTGGGTAAGAAACCCCACTACCACTTAGCGAACTGCTATAATATAAATAAAAATTATTTTAACATGGATGTCATAATGAGAGAAGGGCACAAACTAACGATAAAGTATTTTCTAAGTGATCTGTGTCTATAGAAAAAGGGATAAGTCTAGAGACGTAAACGTCTGGAATCCTTGATAGGCTGTGAGAGCGCTTCTTAGATATGACAATTTGTGCGAGTATTCGTAGAAATGGAGACCCTTTGTTAAAGAGCGCTGAATGCAGTGTGTATAGTAATAATACTTAATAGTAGCTTATGTATCATATATTATAAACAAAATAGATTTATAATTTCATGTTAAATATACCTAGATTTATTAATATGAAAATGAGCATTATAGCGCCAGAGAATTTAAAGACTCTTTGGAGACCTCTCATATTGAATTTCTACACAAAAGACTGCACTACAAAAATGCTAAGCACAGCAAGGGTATGTGAATGACGGTATGCGAATCCAACATGAGTGGCCTCCTGCCGAAACGGATCGCTGAGGTGTAGCTGGCAGTGTACGACATACGTCGTAACGTCGCGCCAGCCGAGCATTTGATTTCTAACTCGTGTCGACCCGCGGTGTAAACTTATTCCGTGGTACGCAGTCAGTAGCTATTTCGTCGCCAACTACTATGCGACTCATGTTCCCTCTCTTTCATGGCGCGTCTGCTCTATCCCGTGGCTCGATTACCGTCATACTTTTAGACCGTGTAACAGTCAAGTGATAAGGGCGCGTGCGCGCGCCGAGAGTGTGTCAATTATCCTGCATTTATTAAAAAGATTGTGTGATGTTTCTCGCAGATTAAAACGAGAATAGCACAAAACCATTATACTGTTATTTATTTTCAACTTTCATATTTTTAAATAATTTATTTCAATTTTACATAATAATACAATTCATATATATATACTTAGTAGCATTTTATCATTTTTTATTATAATTTAAATCTCTACTTTTTTATATAATTTAAAATAACTATACTTTTTTTGTCAGACCTTTTATAAGCAGTACAAATCAAATACAAATTTCTATATTTTGCATAAGTGTATACTGACGATTAGTGTTTATATGAAGCTTTGTCTTTAGCCTCTGAGAGCCCACATATAAACACTGTTTTTACACTTGAGCCTTTCAATACATCATAGTTTATAATCAAATTAATAGTTTCTATCATTCTCTATATCTATTTCTTCTCATCCATTTGTTTTTCAGAATAAGCTTTTTATTTTTATGAAAATCTTATTATAGACTATTGAGTAAATGGTTAGAAGATAGAAAATCACATGAGATCTGTTACTGTTGTGATTTTTAGATACACTTTTGAGTCTATTACACTTAATAAATTTTTGTAGTTTGTTTTTTTATTTAAAACATTAACTTGTTACTTGTTTACAACTTTAAAACAATACTAATATAAACACTAAGTAGGTGAGGATCGTCGCATGAGCAGTAAGGAGACAAATCCAGCATTCACGTTCTTACCCTCACCTGGATACTATTACTGAGCCTTTAACAATGCAAAATAATGTTTATTAACATCATATGTTTCTTTGATTATTATGTTAATTGGAGTTCATAATATTTTTTTTATCTTAAATATTTATTATTTCATTGGAAAATTTTAAGCTCATTTTCATTAGTATTAAGTGGTTCTGAAGTTAATTCCAAGAAGTATTATTTTTATGTTATATATTATATTGTAATTATTCTATATAATTCACCTTCAAATTAATCCTTTATTACTCTATTTCTATATTATTAATATATCTCAATCATTTGTATTCTATTATGTGTGATTTATTACACTATTTGATTCAATTATTTTATTATTATTATTTGAATTTACTTATCTTCTTTCATGATTTCTGACCAATAATTTCTCATTATGTATCTTTTAATTATGATATTTATTAAGTTTTTAATAGTTATGTTATGATACTCTAATAATTCTTTATCTATTTATTCTTTTATATTACATACTTCATATAACCTAATTCGAGGTAGAGATTCACATAATATATTACTGTCCACATGCCCTATCTAATTCCTCTTAATTCCTCATTACACAACTACACCAATCCAACTCAATCACCACTACTGAGATCACACACATCAGATAACACACACCTACAGCTTCGACTACCTGACTTAGAATCAGGTCATAATTTTTTCTTTAGTATAAATAATTGCTTGGGAATAAAAAGTAGGAAAAGAAAACAATTTTTATTTTAAAGCCTTTATACACATAATTGCAAACCTAACATAATCTTAACATATACCACCATCTCTATTTTGGCTACCCAAGATTGTTATAAAATTGACAAGTAAGTTTGCTTTCAGAATTTGATTTTTGTTTTAAAAACTTTTTAATTTATAATTTTTAAAAATGACTAAATTATGTATTGAAGATAAAAAAACTAATATAAAGCAAATAACATTAGATGGTTGACTATAATTAACACCACAGTCGATATGTTCTGGTTCACAGCATTTGTCGGTGTTTACTTCAAAAGTAGTCGAGAGAACAAAGAAGGAAGAGTGTTCAGACCTTAGCAGTAAACAGTAAAATACATGAAGGAATGTGTTGTATAATTAACCAATTGGATCAGTGTGCTTTGTTTTTTAAGCCATAGAGCTATTATACTTTGAGCATAAAACAATCGATGATATTTTACAATATATAATGATAAATAGAAGGAGATTTAATAAATTAGAGAGAAAGGGAGAGTTGATGACACGAATATCATAGGAATATCTACTCATTTATAATTTAATTTCACTTCTCATCTTCTCGTTAACCTAAAAGACTAATAAAAAAAGAAATTAATGCCGTTATTTCCTTGCTTCTGTCAGAGAAAATTATTATACACACATACAACTAGGGAGAACGATGATATCTGATATTATATGAGATACCGAGAAGAAGATACCTGTTATATAGTATGGTCTTCTTCACAGAACTTGATTGTTATCTTACAGATAACGAACAAGTGGTAAAGGCGAATGGATCCCGCGACATAAGATCTCTCTCGTAAAGAAATATGTTAATCTGGGAAGAGGAGTTTATTTTAAAATATTTTCTCTGTGAGTCATCATTAACTAAATACTTTATGAAGAATAATTAAATTATCAGTGTTACTCTGTCAATTTTCGATGATTGAGGATGTTCCCAAATACACCAGAACGAGAATATCGAGTAGGAATGTCCTAACAACCTCTTAATAGGACCAAATCTTGAGAATTCAAATAACTAATGTTTTAAATATATGTTATATTGTCATATAAATATAGAAATAACAGATTCTGGTTATAGTCCTAAATTCGTGTATGCAGCAGTGACATCTGCGATGTGCATTATAACTTATATAGAACGCTTGAGAGAGGTTGATAAACAGCGATAACTCTAATACACTTTGGAGGGAATCTTACTGACCTTCGCCTACCCGTGCATCAAAGCAAACTAAGTATGTAATGCAAGAGTACAGTACAAATTTAGGAGACAAAAGTTAAATCGTAACACTATGAACCGCGTCATACATTCTGGTGTACGACAAGCCTGAGACTTCTCATATTATTTCATATTAACATTCACAATCATTAATTCTTCAACTCTTCTTCCCCTTGGAGATTAAGTTTCGGTCTAATTAATGTGACCGAATCTGGTGGCTACTGGACTTTGACCCGCTGCTAACTAAATCTTGTTGGATTAACCACTTGGATTCAAGGGAAATATAATTCCGACACTCGAAGATAAAGTATATTAAGATCAGGGGCTGATCTTTTTCGTGGTAATTTATCCAGAATTAATGTTAAAATACGATGTGCCTATAGATGATGATTGATCAATTTCCTACTTATACAAGCACAATTTATCTAATATGAAATGTACAAAGGATTTTAACCCAATATTTATTGGAAAGGACTATCTCTCAAGATAAAATAAGTTATTATTACATAATGATAATCCCTACTATATTAATAAACAGTATTTATAGAATATTTATTTAGTCTCTCGAATAATTTCTCATTATGATATTTAGGGATATTTTGCTCTTGTGGTCGCAGGAACCATTTCAGAAGATTTCGGCGCTAACTTATCGAGACTATTTTGTGATTCTTATCTGGTGAGGATCCATTATCTCTATCTTTAACGGCTAAGATTCAAGTAATTGGAACTATAATAGTAAAATATACAACTATAATAACACAATTTACTATTACAACCTCTATTCTTGTTAATACTCACTTTAGGTTAGAGTGTATACAGGCTTGGTCTGTTAAGGGTGCGATATCATCATAAACACACGTGTGAGGCATTATGGACTATAAGGCTGTGTCAGTAACCTAACTTGGGGAAGTCCCTAAACAAAATACGGAGAGCATAAATATCAATCTGAAAGGAGGGTTAAATCTTATATAAATGTTCAGTTCCAACAGGAAAGCAAAACCTCGATCCCTACGAAAACGAGAAGATTTGGATAGGATGTGTGGGAGGCGATATTGGAAAGGTACAGTGAGCACATCAGGGAAGATCTTGCATCTAAGTGCTGAGATGCCACCGCAACACACAAAAATATGAACGACTATAAGAGGGAAATTGAAGGAGCAAAATGGGCAGGTCGGGGGATCCACCCGCGTCATCCATAAGTGAGGTTGGCATAACCCAGACGCAATCGAACCCGGACCACCTCCAGGAGGCGACTCTTTCTACAAGAATATTATAACAGTCCAATGACGGGCTTGACGTAGCGCCACAAGTATCCTCTGGGCCAACATGTCTGCCAGCCAAAAAGGAAATCCCCCGACGTAAAGTAATGAAAAACTGCAGCAGGGAACTGTTCCAGCCGTACAGCAGGAGGAAGGTACTGGACATTCGATACCATGTGAGTTGGCGCGTATTTGGCCTCCCTATCGGCTTGTTCGTTTATAGGAACACCCGCATTACAGGGGATCCAACAGAACGCAATACTTTGCTTCATCGCATGCAGCGGGCAGAGATCGAAGAGGTTCTTGTCAATCGGTAAAATAATGCCTGGAGTGCTTCTAGAATCAGAAAAAATGGTATAGTTACCCTGTTGTGTGATGGTGCCGATTCTGTCCACTGCCATAAACACCGCTATCAGTTCAGCCAAGAAAACAGACGAATAAAGTGGAAGGGTGTGGGAAGCAGTGATGTATGGAAACGCAGCTCATTTGCTGTCATACGCCTTTTTCGATATCGAAGAATACGGGTCAATGGTATTTTGTAAGAGGCAAATTCCTCACGCATGACGTAATCTAAACGAAGGAGAGGATCCTGAGTATAGCGATGGTGACGGAAACCAAATTGAGTTAGAAAATGCATGAAGTTGCTCCAATGTCGGAACAAGACGGGAAGTCACCAATCTCTCCATCAGTTTGCAAGGTGTTGCAGGTTAATGAAATAAGGGCGATGGTTATCGGAAGAGGTTGGATCCTTCCCAGGTTTCGAAATGGGGACAAACCAGACAGAAGGGAAGATTCCCTCCACCCTTTTCTATTATATAAGCTGCAGAGGAATTCAGTGGCGGTAGGATGAGCTTTCCTTAGCACGTGGAAGGAAATGCCTTAAGGGACATATGTTTCATCTTTGCATAGTTTTAAGGCCTCCTGGAACTCTGCTCTGGTGAATAATCTGTTGTAAGGAAGGTTTCTCTAAGGAGAGCAGAAAAGCCTAGTCTCCACCCGCAGACGGTCAGAACTAAATTGTTCATGATCCCGTGACCTGCTGAAGCAAGAAGCGAAGTAATAGCCCAGGAGCAGAGAGGATATCAGAGATATGGGAATCTGTATGGGGTTTTCGGGAAAATTTTCGCACAACCTTATCAACCGATGATACAGGTGAAGAATTAACTGTGTACACGTAGTTGCGGACATGCAAAATCGTATCAATAGTTATGAGATGTGAAATACTTTTTATTTGGATAAATTGTCGAGCCTAAAATCTATTTTCTTTTATAAGTTTTAAGGTGTTTTAAATACTTTAGGAATTAAAGAATCTTACATTTTTACTATTAAAATTCATTTGCCCACCCAAGAAGTTTTTAAAGATCACTTTCAATCTATATACGTTCAACATTATTCGTTACTGAGAAGCAGTGTCTGGACAGCTAAATCCCTAGTAATGATTATCATTAGCCTTTCTAGATTAAAAAATAAGATTAGAATAAATTTTACCTTATATTTTACATATTGCATAAAGATGTTGATTCTCATTGACTGAAATCAAGAGAATCAACACAAAAAATTAACCACACGTTTATATAATTATATAATATATATATATAATATAATATATATAGTATATTATAATTATATTATATAAATAATATATTTATTATATATTATATAATATTATAGTATTATATATATTAGTATAGATATATATATTATGTTATATATATAATATTATATATATATATATATATTATATTATAATATATATATTATATATATATATATATATATATATACTATATATTTTCTTTATATTAATAAAATTTTAAAATATTATTCTATATAATATAACTTCTTCTTTCTTTCTTTATCTACTTTTTTCCTAAGATTGGGAGTAAGGAGCGCTACAGATCGGAAAGAAGGAGTAAGGAGAGTATGCACTTTGTCGAAAAGACAGCCAAGTTACGCCCTCTATAGCATTAATTAGTGAAATCGTCACATACAGAAAAATCCACCTAGAGTTCCACGACCGCGACGGACCTCACTATGGTAATTCGTCAATGTAAGGGTTCATCCCTTGGCCAGGTGGGCACAACCATCCCATAATATACAAAACCCCGCCATTTCTCTCCTATATGGCCTTTATTCTGCCTCTGCTACTCACATTTTCTCTCCTCAGACAGTTGTTCAACCTACGATCACTCCACTTATCTCTTCTCCGGTCTAACCAGCGGGGGGTTCCCACCAACCTCTCACCTATACATAGTTAACCAAATGTATATGTTTCCTTTTTCTAGATAATCTCTCATCCTCTATTCTTGAAATTCAATTCTCATGTATAATTCTTCCTTTCTTCACACCACAACCACTCTCTAATAAGTTCATTCCCTTCATTTTATTTAATTCTTCTCACATAGCATGCACAATTGGCCATGCTGAAACATGAAACTTTAGAATCTAAATACTGTCTTTATTCCAGACCATAGTCTCATACCATACACAATAACACAGGTAACAACTAGAGAGCTCATGCTAGACTCTAGCGCACTCAGACTTAGTCCTTTACATTCACCAACGATTTATTGGCACCAGCCTTCCTGCATTCACAAAATTTTCTACACACTCGTGCATATCGTTCCTTCTTCATTCCACAATATAAATATTTAACTCAGACACTTGGTCCAGCTGCTCACCCATCTAACTAACTTCACACTGAGGCTGTCCTCACAACAATAACTATATATCATATATATATATATGTCTATTATATATTTTTTAAATTTGATATTTAAAATTATAAATTAAAAAATATATATAATGTTTACATATTTTATTATATTATATAGAATATATATATATATATATATTATATATATATATATATATATAATATATATATATATATTATATATATATATATATTTATATATACGGTATAATTATAATATATATATTATTTAGTATATATATATATATATATTATATAGTTATACCCGGAGTCAAAGTGACGGCATGCGAGACTAGAGCTTTCACACTTTCCTACTTTCTTCACAGAGCTGGTGTGGAGGGCAGCCTGTACCTTCTATAGCATATATTTGATACGATGCAATAGCGTTATGTTCACATCAGTTTGCCATATTTCCATGAACACATACTGAAAAAATTTTCTTATTATATTATTATTTATTTATATATATATATATATTAATAATATATATATATATATATATGTATAATTATTATATATATTATATATATATTATATTATATATATATTATATATATATATATATTATATATATATATATATATTTATATATATTATATATATATGTATATTTTATTTATATTATTATTATATATATATTATATATATATATATATATATTTACATAATTAATATTTATATAATATTATATATATATATATATATTATATATATATATTATATTATATATTTGCGTGCGTGTGTAGTTTTTTTGTTAACTTTTAACGGTAATGAATAAAATAAAATTATATATTTTTTTTTATAAAACAGTTGCCAATAGTTACTTATTTTCTGTGACTAATTGAGTGTAGGCAAAGTGGAGGGAAGCTTTTTAGAATACCCTGATGTTTGCTGTGGAGGCGCTCTAGGGAGAGGTGCTGGATGACGGGGTGTAGTGGTAACAAAAGTACCTCCATTCATTTGTGCTCCAACAATAGCTCGTGTTGTCTGAACAATGCCAACAGGGGAGGTGATCTTTACATTGGAGTTCTGAGAGAGTGATGTTCTCACCATTGCTGTAGTATTACTAGTGCTGGCAACACTACCAACTACGAGAGCCGTGGGAGGTTGACCATTAGAGGATGGAACTAATAGTAACTGACCCACACTAGATGGCGGGTTTAGGGTTACAAATTGACCAGGTGAAGTCTGATTTATATTCACTCCCGTTGCTGTCGTACGCTGAATAGCCACAAGACCACCGGCTTGTAAAGATGCCCTTTGGCTTTTGGCAGCTGAAAAAGAAATATAATTTTAGTTTTAAAGAAATATTTAGATACATTTATACGTAGAGTGATTTCTCACCCCCCTTAAAAAAAAAAAAAAAACTTTCGAGGTGTAATCTTTCAGCCCCTTCTCTTTTAAGAAAATAATCTTAGTCCTTTTCTATTGAAACGTTAAAAAGCACATTTAATGTTTTTGCTTCAAAAACTTAACTCTACCACTGCATAAAACAAAAACATAAGGCTCAAAAATTGATAAATTAAATATTTTCCCCTATAACATGTCAGCAAAAAAATTATTTATAAATAAACAAACTGCTTTCATCAAGCACGGCAACATACGATAGTATAGTAATTAATATTGGATGGCGAAATGAATATTCAGTCAAATACAAAAAAAGCTGAATAAAAAGATGCCCTTACATTATAAATAGTCCAAATATTACATAACAAAATTAAATGTTGTGGAGAATATTCAGTTCTTGGAAGTAAGAGAAAATAGTTACTATTAAAGTGGGAGGATTCAGATAAGATAAGGGATATCCTTTTAGAAGGTGTTTGTTATGGTCCTTAGAATATGAAAATGACGACGGCGAATAGGATCCAATTGAGGACAATCAATGAAAATATATTGAACAGATTGCAGGGTATGGCAACGGCAAAATTTATAGATGGGAGGAGGAACCCGTGACATGTAGTGGCTGTCGGTGATATTGGTGCAGTTAATGCGGAAGCGCGCAAGTATCACATCAAACAAGTGCTTTCGTCGGTGAGAGGAAGACCACTCAACAATGTTCGACTTTATATTTTTTGAGTTTCGCTCCTCGTTGATCATTCGCCTATCACTCTTGCCAGTAAGACCGAATTCCCATTCGAAGAGCAGGATAATAATCAGTTGATGAGATGCTACCTTGTCGAATGGCATCCAGAAGGTACCTAG